>QMFG01001154.1:0-44197 GCA_003314545.1 Ramaria sp. MG151 | reverse complement strand
TGATCGGCGTGAACCATATGGTTCATCCGATCCACGAGATAGAATCCTTTCGGAATATCTATCTCTTCGGGACCATGCACTTCTTTGCAAACATTCCGAAAGCCCTTTGCTTTTTCTGTAGGACTACCTTTCATTTTCGAACACTATTTTCCTCATGTGGAAACCTTTTTAAATGTTATTGCTAACAATACATTTGTTCATAACATTTAACTTTGATAATTGGATTCTGACAATATAGTCTGTTGCTAACAACCTTTGTATTTTGGTTGTTGATACTGGGAAATTCTTCAGCACCAGCACCAATTATATGTTTTATTGAACATCCATACTCCACATCTCATCACCAATGCATTTGTCAGAATTCAATTATCAATGATGAGAGCTGTAGATGGATGTAGGGTTAGTAGTATCAATCTGAAATGTTTCTAATAGTAATGGAATGATATTCAAAAGTAAATAGAAGTCCTACAGTAAAAGTGAAGGGCTTTTGGAATGTTTGTGAATGGATGCATAGTTCCAAAGAGATAGATATTCCAAATGGATTCTATCTCGTGGATTGAATGAACTTTGCTGACTTCTGGAAGTATTTGTTATTTTAAACAACTATTCCTGTATCTATGTCTAGTTCTATTGTTACTCCCTATCTCCAAGCTACAGAACATGTTTCATCCTATTTTAGTTATCCTCTGGGTTCCTTGGAAATGATGGGGAGAGTGATGGTGATAATCAGAGTCCTTGTATTTCAGAAGAAAATACAATCAAACTTACATATATGTTGGTTACATCTTCAATATCATTCATTTGTGATTTGGAATTATGTGCTAATGATTGGTGTAATATTGGAGGTGTTGATGAAGAGAAGGTATAGTGCCATGACAACTTTCTGAATCCTGAAGCCCTGAAGAATATATGCTGATTGGAGAAATTTGAATTGACTCTATAATTTGAATCATGACAAGAATATGCTACTTAGTGTGGGTCAAGCACTATATATTGAATGAAACTACCTAAAGAATATGCTACAAAATTTTCAGCTATTAAAATTACATGTAATGATACATGGTGCTTACCTCCTTAGTGTGATTAAGCCCTGAGGAAAAACAGACACCCAGGTGTCTCACCCACATATACTTCCTATCTACCCTTTTGACACACACATTGGGCAGCCAAATTGGTAACTCCAACCAAGATGCCATGACACCTGAACACTGAAGCAAAGATACAAGGCTATATTCATGGACATGCCAATAGAAGCAAGAGTTATAGGCCATGTTATAAAACAATATAAAAATACTGAGGAAAATTTGAATGCAGCCTAAACAAAAGTTTGAAAAAAATAGTTTGAAAAGTATAGAAAAATATCACCATATTAGGACAAGAAAAATAAGAAGAGATTAAGTGCAGGAATAAATTCAGATTGACTTAGTGTGTATTATATGCCAAACAAAAAAAAATACTTAGCATGTTGGAATTCTGGGTGGTGCTGGACAGGGACCGTGTGCCAGAAAGCTGTTTAGCTTGAGCGAGTGAAATGGCTCGTTGTCAACAGATGAGTATTACTAAGCAACTGTAACTAATGTTGTGCCGCCAACAATGCCGCTCACACATTTCCAACACACCTCCTCGAGCGGTATAGGGTTCAGTTCACCTTGTATATACTGAAAAGCAAACAGAGCATTGTCCCTTTCATTCTCCAACTCTTCACAACTTTCTACTTCGGATTTGATGAGTGCACGCGGCTGTTGTCGCACCTCCTCATTTAATAACCGGGCAATGGTGTTAGCAAGTGTGAGCTCTGGTGGGAGAAGGCCATCCAGCGCGACAATAAAATTGTCATATGCATCGGGAAGTCTTTTCGGTAGGTGCAGTTTTGGTTCGAGTACCACAGGCTTTCGGTAGGCCTGACGCACTTTCGGTAGGTGCGGTTTTCAATTCGGGGTCTAGCAGGCTTTCGGTAGGCCTGGTGTACTTTCGGTAGGTACGGCTTTTGGTTCGGGGTCCAGCAGGCTTTCGGTAGGCCTGGCATACTTTCGGTAGGTACGGCTTTTGATTTGGGGTCCAGCAGGCTTTCGGTAGGCTTGGTGTACTTTCGGTAGGTACGACTTTCGGTTTGGTTATGACAGAACCTGTCAGCACCGGCAGTGGTTAACGGGAGCAACCCGTGATCTGTTTATGTTGAAATTCTGGGTGGTGCTGAACAGGGACCGTGCGCCAGAAAGCCGTTTAGCTTGAGCGAGTGAAATGGCTCGTTGTCAACAGATGAGTGTTACTAAGCAACTGTAACTAATGTTGTGCCGCCAACAATGCCGCTCACACATTTCCAACATAGCACCTGTACTACAGCATCATATTCTCTCTCCCCTCCTTGACTCTAGTCTCCCAGATCACCAAATCTCTTCTCAGACTGATGTTTCCAACTCAATACTTTGAATGTTTCCTAACTTTCAAAAATCTTCTGAAGGTTCCCCACCAAAGCTTTCAGATGCATACATTCAACATGCTTTTGACCTTAATAGAGCTGAAATTGCAGTCCAGCTCCCCAACCATCCTCCCATCAATCATGTATGAAAGTGCCCCCAACCACTCACATACCATAAACCTCCATATTATCAAAGAACCACTTCAAGCCTCAAGGTTTCTCCTACCAGTATATCACTCAAATCCTCTCCTGTAGTTGCTATTTAATAGTGCCTACAGACAAGTGCAGATATCCTAGAATAATAGCCTTTTGGCCCAGTTGGAAGAACATATCACTGTGGGAATTTGTTGCCTTTCACACACACTCATTTACTACCACTTGGACCTAAGCAATTTATTTTGATCTCACATGACCAAATAACCTTCTTCCAGTCCTTCAAAGTCCAGTGCATGTGCTAGTGGTGATTAGTGTGATAGAAATTGAAAGAAAGACATTTCTATAGTTATTTTTGTTTTTATTCTTTTTGTTTTTGTTCTGTATTTTCTGAGGAGCTGTGATGGTGCCTATCAATCATGTAATCAAGTGTTTCTATTTGATATAAAGAGACACTTTCAGAATCAAAAGGTTCAGCATCTAATGCTCATGTATGGTAGTATGCGAGCAGAGATAAGATTTTTAAGTGTGAACTTAACAATTTTGGGATCACTTTTGATCCTAGTAGATGGTAAAATATCTGATTGAATGGTTAGAGGCAATTTCTTATCAGAGACTTGACAGCTGAGCAAAGTAGCTATCAAAGAGACAATCTAACACTATTGGAGTTTTTACTGCCTTAGTTTATTCATCAAAACTACAAGCCTATTTAAGGGCTTTAACTACTGTGTTAGCTATCTAATGGATGTAAAAGAAATGGGGGTGATGGAACGACTCTGGAATATTTTATGGAATTAGGGGTTTGATGTGCTTGAAACAAGGGTAGCTACCTGTAATCTATTGAAAAACTTCTTGAAACTTATTCCTATGGTATTGAGAACTACAAAGCATGTGATCAACATATTTTTGATCCTAGAGAAGGAAGAAAAAATATGAAAAATGTTCAGATGGCAGGGTTGACTGTCCACAGCCATCCTGAAGAGGATGAAGGCACTGATTGCTTGGCAGTGCTTAGGTGCCTGTTCATCAGATATGTAATCATCTCTGGTAGTGTTTGGTTGTCCATGGATGCTTGTGGATGATCATTCATATGCAAATGTGCATTGGTGGATGTATTTGTCCATTTGTGGGTGCATGGGCTTGCAGGTGCTCTGGTTTTTGGTTCATGGGTTGTGGAAGATGATTTTTAGGGTGTTGAACTCTGATTCATTCATGTTGTAGTATCTGTGAATCTATGGTTATGTTTCTTTTGTTGCCTTCCTTGATGTGATCCTGTGATTATGTAAGCAGGAGTTCAAATATACTATAACAATAGCAAAGTCTAACCTCTTGTGAAAGGCAACAAGCTCCTGCAGTGATATGTTCTTCCAACTATGCCAAAAAGCTACCATGCCAGGTTATCTAGCACTAGTCTGTGGGTACTATTCAAACAGCAACTTGCTCCATGTATTCACCAATCATTGCAATGGTATGCAACACTTCTCATGCCTATACACTATATGAATACTGGCCACTTCTTCACCACAACCTTTATCATAACATTCTCCAACCTAGTTTCTGTTTGTTTGGAGAGTTGCTGATTGATAATATCCCTGAGGGGTTTGGTGATCTAAACTGCACTTTCAGCTTTACCAGAGCAAATAAGGTGAAAGGCAAATATTGGTACCTTTGTTGAGCAAATTTCAGAGGACTCTTAAAGGTCAGGGATTTTTGGGACAAAATATTGAGATAGTAGCATTGGAATTACAGAATTATAAAAAACATCAGTTACCTTTATACCATATATATACACACCAATATGTACAACTAAAATAGCCATAAAAATATTTCACTACCTCCCAGTCAAACATCTTCAATTAACTCTCCACTATCATGAGGTTTTGAACCACAGTAACAATCTCATACAGTACTATCAATGATGTTACTCTTCAACCTCCTCTCCTACAGATCCTGAGTCCACTCCACACCCAATCCATCATTAATTCCATGACACATGGACTTCAAACTGATCATGAGTGGCTGTAAATATGTAGAGAATAGATCCAGATGTGAAGGGCCATGTGTATTTTCTCTTCTCTTTAGTTTTTGTCATTCAGTGTCTTTATCCCATGTCCTGCTTCACAACTTATCTTCCTACCACCTGTCTACAGTCATTATCACAATTTCCAATTTGTCTTATCACAACCCTGCATATATTCACTTACTCTCCAAGCATGCCTGTATAGTTAGGAGTTGTGGCTTCCCCTCCTGTAAATTACTCATCACATAGTTCTTAGCCTCATCATTAGTTAGTATTTGTAAACTGTATAAATCCTCTAAATGTAGCATGCAAATAATAACAGATCATAAAAATCCACTCACTAGTTCTTTTATTCTGAAAGAAGTGAATCTTCCTCACATGCATCATCTCCTCTGTATTTATTGGAAATCCTTTCATATCATTCCAATCCTTTGCTTGATAAACTATTCACATTCCACCCTCAATCTCAGCTAGGCTAAGTCCTAGTCCTGTTATCATCTAGTGCTATCACAACTTATTAATCACCAATTTCAAGATAATCATTTTTCAGATATATCTTTCAGACCCCACACCAGTAGTTATTTTATAGAAAATATAATTAAATATATTTCAGATTTTATCAGAGAAAAACACCAGTCTGGGATGAGATTTAGTGATCTGAGAGGCCAGAGTTAAGGAGTGTGATACAATCTGTAGTACAGGTGTTAAGAATTTTTTTTTCTGATATGAAGTTGTTTAACAAGTTGTTATAGTCTGTTGCTATTGTTCAATGCTCACATGAATTTATAGATAGGCATCATATTATACTAATTATAGCACAACAGTCTCATATGGAAGTCATACAGTGTAGACTTTTAGTTACATTGGTGTTGGCCAAAACCATTTCAACAAGGTGACCAGATTAAAAGAAAACATATCTCCTGTAAATATGTATTATTAATTATTCATGATGACTTTATTTTAAAACCAGGATAGACTACTATCTACTGTATTAAGCTCTCAAACCAAATCAAGCAAGCATTGAAACAGTTTTCTGAGTCACTGTATATACTGTATATAGTAGAAAGTGAATGTAGCTAACTCACTGATAAAGAAAGTAGAGAAGATTGACACAAGTATCTGGTGGGAAAGGTTGGATTACTTTGTCCTCAGGTTGTGTGTTGGATTAAAGTGATGATATTATTAGTGGGAAAATAGCTCTGGTGGGCCAGAGGTCAGAGATCTAATGCCAGAATTTAAGTTGATAGTCTGGATTCATCAAGGGCATTTCAGTATTCCTATTCCAGCAACACAAATCTGGATATATACATAGAACAGCCAACATATATAAATTCCCAGCGGAGGGGTAACTTAGTTAATCTCAATCAATCAATTGATCAGTATATTCTCCACTCTCGCATCTACAAGCTTCTACACCACTGCACCCAATAAGCATGCCTTATTATCATTTCTCCTTTACAATGTCCCACCAAAGGTTATGGTGGCATCAACAAAAGGTACATGCAAGTCTCTTATCTGACAAAGAATCAGCCCTATTACACACCAATTAGCAACTGCTAACATAGGGTATGTCAGTCATATATGATAATTTGACTGAAGTTGTACAGTATTGAGAGAAGTGTTGAAATATGAGGACCTAAAAGACTATCTCAGTCTCTTGGAAAAGAGCTCTGTTAGAAATAGTTAACTACCTAAAAGACTATCTAAAAGAATAGTTAACAATTGTTTAGAATATGGAAATAAATTTGAACTCATACCTCAGTCTCTTGGAAAAGAGCTGAGGTCACAGAGTCACACGACTGCAAAACATAGCGGTAAATTCAAACTCCGCATGTATGAGGAAGAGATATTCGGGCTGAATATCAAAACCTTAACAAGAAGGTAGTGGGTACATCTTAATTTCACTTCTACGATCTAATTATTATGCCGTCAATGAAACATCATCTGAAGTTGGCATATCCCGATAGGTCGGCTCCGCTCTTCCCACCCAATTAAATAAGATTGTCGCATGAATACATTCCGATCAGATATAGGATGATCGATCCGATGTGATTTCAAATACAAGACATTGGATAGAGCGGAACTGTCTGAGTTATCGCACAGTCGGATAGCTTCTATTCAATCTGGTATGATAAACCGTCTAAAAGGAGGAAGGGGTTGATGTTTGAGGTGAGTTTCCAGTGACGAGGTAGCATCGTTCGGCACGAGGCAGGTTTATAGCCGGAATACGACAGTAGTTAGTTCCTTGATGAGATTGGAGTACCCTGAGGAACCATGCTGATGACCGGAAAATTCTTCATCAGAATGATACACTCCGACAGATCTCTTGTACATGTAATATTTATTCTTCGTTACCTGCTGCGAACCATAATTAAGCTGAAAGTCTTATTGCAGTAAAGGAGCGGCAATCTGCGTTGATCCTTGAGGATCTTTTGGAGGTAAGCACTAGGAATGATACTGTTTTCAAGTCGACTCTTCATGATAACCATAGTTGGGTGTGACATGTGAAGGGATCCGGTTTCGGTAACGCCAGGTGATCAGTCGACGAGTGGCAGTCGAGGTTCATCTCAATACCAATAATAGCTGTCCGTACGTTGTTACTGAGTTTTTGGAGAAGTAAATCCCGCAGACGTCGCCACGTCTGTAACCGAGTCGGAAATTCGTCCTACGTGCTGCCAGTGATGTTTCCGACAAAATATGCAGCGACCCCAGCTGGAAGTTCGGGCACGGACCACGGAAACGACCGATACCGTGTAGACGCAGAAGCCACCCGCTTGCGATAAGCGCCTTTCCACACGAACGAATGCCCTATACGGTATTGTTACATTGTGTGGTAATATCGCACCACATATTGTGCTAACCATCGTGTTCTCCTCGTGAGTGTTATAATAGCTTCTTGTCCGCTGATATTTGTATCTTTTCGCGAAGGCTGTGTCGCTATATGTATTCTTCATACATCTGCTCATTGGGTCTGTACGCTTACTCACGAGCGTTATTGCACACGACTCTCTCACGATTGAAATAAGTCGCCGATCTTTTACGAAGTTCCCTCAGGCCACTCCTTCCCAAAGTGACCATCACTTATTGCAAAATCAATTCTCCTTTAGAACTTACATAAAGTCTATTTTTACCCCTCCCTTCTCCACCACAGATTGGTGGTATGCTGCTCATGGGAAATATTCTTTAGGGTTATCCCTGAGGTAACATAATCTCGGTGGATGTACCTTGGCCTACTAGGGTCGCGTGCCTCGTTTCCCCTGTTATCTCCCAATCTATTTTCCCAAGCAATCTATCCACTCAGCAGCCTTATCCTGAGGCTAGAGGCCTGTTATCAATGACAACTCTTCTATCCGGGCTCTTTGGCTTCCCCCCGCTCTCCCCCCCCTTCTCAATCTCTAGTCATGGCAATCCAGGAAGAGGTCTTCGTATCCGACAGACACGACACCGCAGACGTTGATAAACAATCCTCCGAGCTCGACGAAAAGTCTCCTTACCCCTCTGATGACAAGTTCGATCACAGCAAGCTCGAGTCCACCATCGTCACCGCAGCCGCAGTTGACACTGAAGATGCGCTATACGATTCTAACGGCAAGGAGAAGGTCTTGGAGACGCCATCCGACTTTGCGACTGCGCTCGTTAGCCTCGAGGACGACCCTGAAATGTACATTCATACCTTCAGGACGTGGTTCATCGGCATCGGTCTTGCCGTCTTTGGTGCCGTCCTTGGAATGCTCTTCGTACGTATTACAAACCAGTTTTTCCTGCTAATCAGTCTTTTTTTTGTATAAGCGGTGAACTGATTCCATGGTGCTCTGCCTGTTTGTTTGTTACACAGCAATTCCGACCGCAGGTCATCACTGTCTCGGCGCTCTTCCTTCAGTTGCTCGCGTATATGCTTGGTCGTGTACTGCAAACGATCATTCCAGGTCCAGGGAGTCGCTTCCACAGCGACAACAAGTTCTGGAATTTCATGAACCCCGGCCCATTCAGTAATTCACAGTTACTTAGATACATATACTCATTGAAGTAATGAAACATCCCTAGACATAAAAGAACATGTCGCAGCTCAAATCATGGCCAACACTGCTTCGGTCGCCGCTCAAGCTTGTTTCGTGTTCGCCTCTGACGACCTTTTCTACAACATCAAGGTGAACGTACGTAGCAATTCCCGTTCATATGATACAAGCAGCTTGCTCATCTTTGTCTCCCTCAGGCCGGTAACGCTATCTTCACACTCATCGCCTCGCAGCTCATCGGCTACGGGTTTGCGGGCATGTTCCGTACGCTCACTCTTACTTGATCGGACATTCAACGTAGCTGAGCTTGTGTATTCGTTCTAGGCTCATTCCTCGTGTACCCTACGGCCATGTTATACCCCATAAACTTGATCTATGTCAACTTGTTTGACGTATTACATCGGTCCAAGGGTGAACTCCTTCAGGGGAAGCGGTGAGTCTTGAAAAAGATTCTCTATATCACGCCTACAACTTTTATTAAATGGTTCATTTGCGACAGGTTGCGCTTTTTCTGGATCGTTGTCGGCGTAGTGTGAGTCGTTATCGTTTTGTGTACTTATCGTTCCGACGGTTAAACACTACCTTTCCATAGATTTGTATACGAAGTGAGTGTATTCGAGACAAACCTCACGGTACCACGTTATCTCTGACTTTGGAAACATATGACAGTGGTTCCCCGAGGTATATCCCCCTTTTTACCGGCTTCCCGCCAACGTCACTGACTCTTTTATTTTCGACATGTGTAGTACATCGCACCCCTACTCGGCTCATTCAACGTAGTCTGCCTAGCCGTCCGCAACTCCGTGTGGGTATCCTTCATCTTCGGCGGCGCCAACGCTAACGAAGGAATGGGTCTCATGGGCTTTGGTCTCGATTGGGCTAGTACGTCCACCCATATATGTAGTTTGAAGGATCCAGTCCCCTGATCCCGTGCACCCAGATATCACGAGTGCACCATTCTACCAGCCACTTGCTACGCAGATCTCCAGTACGTTTTTCTGTTCTATTCTCTGTCACGGCGTTGTATCCCGGCATTGATTGTGGTTGTGGTTGTTTTTGTATAGTCTATGTAGGATGGGCTCTGAACTATATCATTCTCCCTACCGTGTTCGCGCTCAATATATGGTACGTGCCTTGTACGCTATTTTCCCAGCGAAAAATACTTACTTGCTTTGCATCGTATTTCAATAGGAACTCGAAGAACTTCCCGTTCATTAGTCAAAACCTCTTCTGTAAGCATGAGCCCAACATATTTCCTTCATTTTGTCCCTGAACACCGATTTCCGCTGCATTTTAGTCCAGAATGGGACTATTTACGACCAGACCCTGATTTTAAATCCGTACGTGCTCAGCCCAACTGCAAGCTAATTATCCACTCAACCGACTACTTGATTTCATTGCAGCGACTTCTCCCTAAATAAAACCGCTTTTGATATTGTCGGACAGCCGTGGCAGTCTGGGTCTTCGGTCATCTTCAACCTTGGTGTTAACCTGTCTGTTGGTCAGTGGGTTCTCTCTTCCTTCCTCTGTCCCCCTCTCTGTATCTTTTTGTTCTGTCTTCAAAGTATGGTTATTGACACAAGTGAACATTCAAATATGCAGGAGCTACCTTCGTACACATCGGGCTTTGGTGGGCCTCATTTTAGTCGTCATTGTCACGCATCCAAAATCTAAACACTCGCCATTTTTGAACATAGGTATGGAAAGGACGTATGTAGCACAATTATATGACGCTCGATGCCAATCTTATCCTCATATTTCTTACAAAAGATCTACAAAACATTTATGCATTAGTAAGTGATTTGCACGCTACCTTGGAACGTGGTTGTGTTGCTGAGCTAATTTTGGTTCGTAATGCAGCCTTAGGGGGACGCCAGTTGATGACCCACACTACAATAAGATGGCAGTGCGTATCATATTTATACTTTATCATCAGTGATCCACCTTCGCTAATTGATATATTCCCGGTGTCCAGAGTTACAGAGAGGGTATGTATCGACTTTAATGGTTCGAAGGAGATGCCACTTAGCGACCCTGGTCTCCATCAACTTAGTCCCACTGTGGTGGTATGCCGGACTCTCACTCTCAGGTAAGTTTTCTCCCTTTAGCTACACAATCATATTTATGAGTTTTTATTGACGCATATCGTGGGCAGCTTTCGTTATTGCAAGTAAGTGCCATTAACATCAAGAAACATAATATTATGGACCCGACTAACACTGGCCGACCTTCTGCTAGTGGTCTGTACCCATACCGAGAATTCCCAGTACGCAGTTTCCTTTCCTCCGAGAACATTGACTTTTGAGGTAATTTATGTGATTGCTATAGGCTACCTCCGTGGGCTCTCATCATATCCCTCATGTTCGCTCTCCTCATCCTGCCATTCTACGGAGCTATGCTTGCGATTTCCGCGTGCGTATATTAAACCTTTTTTCTTTTAATCACCGATTTTCACACTGGTGAAATTGTGACACCGCACACAGCTGGACCCCATCCATGACGAATTTGTTCCATATCCTAGGCGCTGCTCTCGTTCCGGGATCCTCTCAGGCCAACATGGTAGGCGTTATACCTTCTCTCCTAACTTCATGTCTTATTATTCCTATTCATGACCTTTATCTCAGTACTTTGTGTTGTACTCTGGCGTCGCACTGAATCAAGCTGCAAGCATGCTTTCTGATCTCAAGCTTGGACAGTATGTTAAACGTGAGTGAGATACCATAATATCAAATATGCCACTATTTTTCTGAGCACGTGGTGTAAATTTGAAGTTCCCCCACGTGTGAGTCCAGTCCTTATCTTAGTTTTTGGGCCGAATCGCATAATAATGACCCTCCCTTCTGTGAAAGTCGACATTCATCGTGCAAATTGCGGGTACAGTTGTCGGCGCTTTAATCAACTGTGAGTACTCATCCTTCCCCTTTAAATATCGTATGAGAGACAAACTCTCACATCGTTTTTTCAAGACGTCATCATGCAGTCAGTTGTAACTAATGAACGCTCCATCCTGGTCCGTGTAACGACTCCCCCCCCATCGCTCAAGTTTTTCTAATTTTTCTTCTTTTGGTAGCTGGACAACCAAGGTACTCGTGTGTGGAGTGGTCAGCAAATACAGTCATTCAACGCCAATGGTGCATTTTCTTCACGATAACGTATACTTTTGAAGCTGAATGCCCTAAATAGCGGTTCTATGGGGTGCCCTTGGAAGGGAGCTCTGTATGTACTCTCATGTAACACCTAAAAAATGTTCCTGACCATCATTTTCATTGTCACATTAGATGGTCCTCAAGGTCCATATTTCATCGTGCCTCTGGGCATCGTAATAGGCCTAGGTCTTCCCATCATCCCCTGGTTGCTATACAGGAAGTACGGCTGGTCATGGCTGAAATACGTCAACACCGCTGTCTTGGCTTGTGAGTTGGGAGTTTTTACACCTGTGCCGCTACTGGTTCGAACTGACCCTTCTCTCTCCATCTAGACAACATCGGGGACTTAGCCGGTGGAACAAACGGATACATCAACACATGGATGGCGATTGGCCTGACATCTCACTTCTACATCCGGAAGTACCGTGCTGGATGGTTCCGGAAATACAATGTGTGTATCGGGTGCATCGTCTCCTGTAGACTTCTGTTTTTGGTTGTCATCGGAAGTACTAATGAAGATGGCTGTAGTATCTGTTCGGCGCAGCCATTGATGGCGGTGCACAGATTTTCGTGTTTATTTTCTCGGTACGTATAATCCCGTTTTATTATCAAGAAAACCGGCTTGCATTGACTAATCACCTTTTCCCCTATCCTTAGTTTGCCCTTGGGGGAGCGGGGGGCAATACGGTTCCTTTCCCTACGTAAGTACTTACATGAGCTCACTACACTCACTACTACCAGAAACCAATCTTATTGATCAATGGTTATAGCTGGGCTTTGAACCCCGGAGGAAACGCGGTAAGTGGTTTGGTGGCCGATCGCCTTTGCATAATTTTGAACTGCAGCACTGACTATATAACCTTTAATTTCTTTCCCCAGGACTACTGCAAAGTTACCACGACGTAAGATCATTTTACTGTTTTCTTTGTAGGTGTACGATTTTATATGAACTCCATGCCTCGAGTCGATTTGTGTTCGCGTCTGCCTGTGGGAGTAGGTAGACAGGTGTGATTATTGATGATTAATGATGTCCTGTTCACGAATGAGAATCATGATGATCTATAAAACATCTGATGTCGGTGATGGAACCTATGAGTCGCCGTTTATCGCAAAGCCAGCCGTCGTAAGGTTAGAACAGAGACCCGCTTGACTTCTATTACATTTCTCCATAAGAGCTGGCCAGTCGACGATCATGAAAAAAGGGGCTTGAAAAGCGCTTCCCCGTGCGATATTATATGGTTCAGGCGAGAATAGGTGTTCACGGAGGAAGGTCGAACCAGAGTAGGAGAATCACTTCATGGAGAACAGCCTCATGAGCCTTTGACAACGTATGAAGAGGGTGTCTCTAGGAGCACTCCCTACGAAAGGTTGGGTCAATCGGATGCGAATAAGAGTTCGTGAATGATAGCCAGCTATTCCGTACTTGAACGACCTACTCTGTAACGGGGTTTGAGTCCTGGAGCCTTTGTTAGGCATTGCCTGTTACTTTCCAAAGCTTAAGAAGTCAGTCGGCCAAAAAGTCCATAGTTTCTTGACTATCATAGACATCGTTGATAGCTATAGGTATCCACAGTGCTATTTTCATAATTTCAAATTTATGTGCGTCCCCGCGCGGGCACGCGCGACAGAAGAATCACCGCCGGATATGTCCCTGTCGCGAACAGTCAGTACCAATATAGTAATTCTCATGATAGCTTATACTGAAACCGGAAAGGATAATCACACACCATCGAAAATGTTGATCTACCATGTCCTATCGCCATGCTTGAGAACAACCCAATATATTTCCCAACTTACCCCATTTCTTCCCCACATGATAACTCGCCGGCATATATCAACTTCCAGTGATGTCTATCGTGACCAGGTTGGACACTAACATAAAGACCACAAACCTCGAGTTTGTCAGCTGGGGATAGATGAAAAACATGATAACTCACTACCAGTGGATCAAAATGGAACGGAAAAGAGACCGTTCTTGACTGTTGAAATTCTGCCAATGCCTGATTGTAGGATTTTAAATAACCACATTAAAAGGTGAAAACATGGTCTTCCCTGAGAGATGTTCTCTGGTTCAACGTGTGCATCAGTTATGTACAGCCTCATGTTCGTGTGACGACGAACCATATCACATATACCGTATTTTGCCTCCACAGAGTTTGCAGACAACGTCCAGCTGAGCCAACTACTCGAGTTCTCAAGATAATCTCCAGGCATCTGATACACCTGGAACGGAATGTGAGTCGCGACTCTGCTCCCTCCGATCAGCTGCAATAAATAAGGATTCCTGTAAACACACAACAACAATTAAATCCTGGCATCCTCCAGCTAAGCTCGGCTTACCGGATTGTCGGTAATAGTTGAGGTTTTTCAGAAACTAGAACATTGTGAAAGCTGGCTGAAATGTCCAAAAAAGGGCGGCGCCCTACAAGATCTGTCTCCCTCGGAGATGCTGTGCCGTAGTAATTTTTCACCAACATCATTCTATTATCATAACGCTTCGCTTTCTGCAGCTCGACCATAACTGAACCGGTACTCGAGGGTGAATGAAGACTTGAAGAAACCCGGTATTGATCAAGTGTCTCCAACACAAACGATATCATTGCACGAGGAGGTGCGAATCTGGATTTAAATACGTATCAGCGAGGAGATCCTGAAAAAATGTTAAAAATACGCACCCGACAGACATTGTCGGATTCTAGCGAAGAATTAGATCTTCAAGGTGCATGACCGCATGGTGCAATTCGTGTGACATTTCTGAGCTGCATATACCTTGCTGAGCTGGAAGTAGAGTGGCAAACAGAGGTAATGGTCCCACTTCCAGAGGCATCTACGCCCAGGTGTTTATGCCTGTTGACGCGCCACGAGAGTCAACTTCTACGTGTCTAACAAATACTTCTCCAACATTATAATATTAGAATCACGATCTTCTACGTTAAAGAAAGCTGTCACAGCCGGTGCGGATGAAGCCCTTTCGCAATCTTGAGAACGTTTTCTAAAATTCTATCGTTCAAACGAGACGGGTAAATTTTTCAGTGTGGAAGGAGTTAGAACAGGGTAAATTACGCTTCAAACGCATCTAGCTTTGTCTTTAGTAGTCACGGGCTGGATCAGGCTGTTACTGTGGGTAGCGCTGAGGAGCACGACATGCTATGTGCCCAGCTTCTGAGACCTGTGCAATGCTGAGCTGTCCGGTTTCACCCGGTGTGTCAGATGCGAAAAAACTCTGATGCTTAAATATGGGGAAAGAAAATAGAGACGAACAATATCGATTAGATTCTCTGTCCACTTCAACCGGTGTCTCGCCAGCGTCGGTTGACCTCGCATAGGCCTAATAACATTTTGAAAAATGCAAAAAGTAAAAAAATAAAAATAGAATGTGGCACATCCTTTCAAGGTAGAAAACAAAAAGGGCAGTTCCGTTTTACTTGAAGGTGGCATCGTGAAAAGTCATTTCCGAAAGGCTGTACAATTTTAAAGATATTTTCGGAAAATGCGCAGCAAGACGGTGGTGCCAACATTGATTCGCTTAAACAGGGGACAAAGTTAGGGACTCACTTTCCGCGCCATTTCGATAACGGAGTACAAGTTTGGTATGAGCTGGTAACTGTTTGGTGGGTGAGTATAGATGGAAATACTTGGACGTACATAAGTTTAAACACTCACCATATCACGGTGAGTGTTATTTTTTTCTCGTTGTAACTCGTCCGCGTTGCTGTCTGAATGCTTGAAATTTCCAGAGTCAATTGAGCTGTTGTTCGTAAAGATTATTTAAACTACAAAAAAAGAAAAAAGTCAATACCAGAATGCATCTAAATCCCTTGAATGATTAACCCGGATTTCTAATACAACCTAACTAGCGCATCCAGAGGAGTGATGTAAAGTGCGAGCATTTAACACAAAAACAAATCCAAACACCCAAAGCAAAGTCGACAACACGCATCAATCATACGGCAATTCTCCTGCACCCCCTTCTCCAGTCGGAAGAGGTATATCTTTACGAGAGGGATCCTTATCTCTTTTATCATGATCCGCATCCCTTCCGCGCTCCCTTCCTTTCCCACGGTCCCACCCTCCACCTCCCCACCCCCCACCCCTCCCAATGGGAGCAGGCGGATCCACATTCGGTTTCTGAGGCAAACCATGCGTGCCAGGGAGGGGGAGCGGTTTAGGAGGTTGTCCCAAGCCACCCGGTCGATGAGAATTGTAATTCGGGCCATTCGGCGGACGATGTCCTTCCATCCCAAAAGGTGGACCACGGGGCATGTCATGAGGAGGGGGACCGCGATGTCCATCATGCGGGGCTCTGTGAGGGTCATTTCCATGTGAGCCATGAGGGCCGGGACGATATGAGTCCATTCGGGGCCCTCTGCCTCCACCGGGAGGACCTGGCCAGCCAGGACCACCACGCCACCCGTTCGGGGGTTGGGGCACATTGGGATTGTTGTACAGCGGCGGCGGCAGCAAGTGAGGTGCACCACTTGCAGCCCCCGGAAAAGATGGGGGCGGAGGAGGAATTGGCGCAGGGATGTGGCGGCGCACACGCTTATCAATTTCGTGGGACGACTCATACTTTGGAAGCCTATTTTCAACCAATCAGTATGACACCGTCGCTTCGTTGGAGCTACACATACGTCTTGGGATCTGCAGGCATGGGGTCAGACCAGAACCAGTCGTGATCAAGGGCTGCTGCTGCCGTGATTCGACGTGAGGGGTCCAAAATTAGCAGTTTATCTAGCAGATCCACAGTGTCCGACCCAGTACTAAGCCCAAATCATCAATTGTACACAGAGACCAAAACCATGAGATGATGCGACCCACCCATGAAACTTTATCTTGATTTGTCGCTCATATCGCGTCCACCGCTTCACTCCGTCCAGTCCAGGAAGTAGATCATAATCGGGCCAGTTATCTCCCTGATTTCGCTTAGCCAGCATAGATGTAATAGACAAGAAACAAGACGAACCGACGGGGAACCACATAACTGCCATATGAGATCCAGCTGATGGGCATCGGAAGTGCCCATTAAAATCGGCCGGCGGATGAAGATCTCGCCCAGAACACAACTGTACAGTCATTGAGAACAGTCCCGAGACGCATGGAGGCAGTGGTAGTGTTACCCTATTCCCCATATGTCAATCTCTCCACCGTAGCGCCGTGCACCGAGGAAAAGCTCTGGAGGGCGATACCAACGTGTAACAACGCAGTTCGTATACCGTGGCGCACTATGTGGGTCCTCACCGTTCCTGATGAAAGGGTTAACAATCACTAATGGTGTGAAGTTGGTGACGAACCTCTTGCCAACAATAGCAGCACGTGGATCAAATGCTCTTGCCAAACCAAAGTCTGCAATCTGGAGAACACCGGTGTTCGAGATGAGCAAGTTTGCGGCTTTCATGTCGCGGTGAACAATGTTATTCTGGTGATTTTCTTTAGGGTCAGAGGAATGCAACTCATGATTTAAGAAGACGTACAGCGTGGAGGTATGCTGTACCCTCGAGTAGTTGCCGCATGTAAAGCTTAATTTGACTTGGTGTCATCTGCACCCGATCGTTCTCCAGTAGCCCAGCTAGGTCGTGGTCCATGTACGGGAATACCATGTGAAAAGAGGGTGGCGAGCCCTGGACAATGACCTCCCGCAACTGAACGACATTGGGGTGGCTTAAACGCTTTAAAATACGGATTTCACGCAATGCAGTTATAGGCATCCCCTCTTTCTCATTGTGCATTAAAATACGCTTCAGCGCCACCGGGGCCGAGGTTGGACGGTGGGTGGCCTTGTGGACCTCACTAACGAGATGGCATCGGTGCACAGAAGGCAGAGAAAGATAGGGCCACTGACCCGAATGTGCCTTCCCCAACTTTTGTCGTGACGTCATAGCATTCCATACGTCCACAACCAACAAAGACTCGGCCATACGCACGACGCTCCTCAGACGACGTGCGAGTCACAGGTGGACGACGGGGTTTCTTCGGGTTGTCCTGCTGCGGTGTCATCGAAGAGGCTGTGTCGTGTCCTCGCCGTGGCACTTCTGATGATGCTCTAGAGTCTACACCGTTCACTTTTCTCGTGTCATCTTCCAGAAGTTTCCATTGCGGATGATTTTTCTCCCTACTGGCTGGTGGTTCTTCTAGGTCAGACTGCGGTCGCTGATCTTTATCTTCCCGCTTAATCGAACATTTAACTTCCTCACGTTGATCCGGGAGAATATCCGGTGGTGGTGGAGGCGGAACTGTGGAAGGAGGTGGTGGTGGGAATGGTGGCGGTGGCGGTGGTGGAAGATTAGGGGGAGAGAAAACTGATCCAGGAGGTGTAGCTTGGGGAGGTGAAATGGGCGCTTGGGTAGAGGACCGCATACGGGATGATTGTGGCGACCTCCGTCGGTAGTCTCTCCGAGAGTCATATTCATCTCTTCGAGACTCAAGATTGTCTGAATAGTCCGGCCTGTAAGAGTCGTAGTCCCGCCTAGTCTCACCCCGCGCGTACGAATCGTACCCCACAGAGTGGGAATTCCTCCGAGTGTCATATGCCTCTCGATGATCGTAAAACCCTCTTCTACTTTCGTGTCTCGGTTCATGTCTATCATCCCCACCTCTCCGGGTATCATATGAAGGAACATAGCGATCACGACCTCGCCTGGGGGGTGGCGACAATGGGCGGTACGTATCGTGTTTGTAATCATCCTCTCTCGGAGAAACAGCTCTAGTCGGTAAACGATGTTTCGGAGGAGTGAGCGAAGGTGAACGGGAGGAGGAACGAGCTCCAGCCTTCTTGAAAGGAAATGGCACACGGCTATTATGGAATTTTTGGGTTGGGGTGGAGCGAGCATCTGGTGGCGTTGTCTTATCATCGACTTCTCCCTCCTCTGGAGACGATAGTGCGAGTCTTTTGGATGGTCGTTGGTCCGTAGGTGGCGAGCTTCCTCGTTTGCCCGCCATTGGGCAAGTACAAGAGCAATCGGAGTTTGTTTTCGGCGCCTTGTGGTATGCTCCAGGTGCAGCGCATTATGCAAGGTGGAAAATTTGCTGGAGATTGCCAAAAATTCATGTCCTTCGCTCTGGAGCAGCTAGAGACACCTTCGAGACGACAATAGGCTAGATAAAGCTTGTCCGACATGCAAATAATAGGTGGCGTATTACATATGCAGGGTACAGGGAAAAAGGCAAAGGGTTTTCAGTATGCCCATTGAACTCACAATCTCATACGGAACGATGGAACATGTGGAAGTTTATTGCAGACAAGGGGCCGAGGCGGACGTTAATTTCATCAGTACAAGTATTTATTTCTCAACCGCTTTCATTCGATCGGGGGGATACCTATACGCACTTCCGTAAGACATCGACACATAAAAACAGAAAATAATGGATAACCTTTTGCCCTGTATGTTTGCAGAGTCTATAACTTCCCGTATCTCCTTCAATTCTTCTGGGGTAAAGGTGACCTCACGGGATTTCCAGTTCTCATCCAGGCGTGGAATCGATTTGGTTCCTGTTTTTCTTAGCCAGAAACAAGTATAGCGGCATAACAGAACAGACCTGGAATAGGAATTATATCATCTCCCTGCGCTGCTACCCAGGCCAAAGCCAGCTGTGCAGGCGTGATTCCTTTTTTCTCTGAGAGGGTTTGTAATTTCTCGACAACCTGTACCAGTTACAGTGATTGCGCATCAGTCATCGGAGTATCTGCGCGCATACCTTGAAGTTACTGTCCCAGTTCTCTTCGGAAAAACGAGGGTGCTGCCGTCTGCCGTCATTGGATTCCAAGTCCTCGCGTTTCTTGAACCTTCCAGTGAGGAAACCACGGCCCAAAGGGCTGTACGCTACTATTGTGATGCCCAGTTCACGAGCCGTCGCAAGCACACCATCTATTCCCACATGAGTAAACCTCACCACGAAAGAACAACATGTTTACTGCGCTCGATGTCCGTCGTCCAGGGAGAGTACTCGACTTGAAGAGCGGATATCTTGGCAACCTGGGATTGATCTAATATGTGGTCATTGTCCACGGTAAAGCCAGACGTACAGACCTTTGCAGCCTTTCTCAAACTCTCAGCGTTAGGCTCCGATATACCAATATATTTAAATTTTCCGGCCTGACGAAGTTCCTCTAACGTCTTGTAAGTCTCCTCGATTGGACTACCCAACCCCCATTGGCACCAACAACAATAAATATTTTAAAAAAAGAACATACATTTTGGGGTCGACTCGGTGTTGATAATACAGGTCAGGGGTACATCCCAACCTCGAGATCGATTCGTCGATGCACTGCTTGATATATGCGGCATCACCTGTGGTGTTGACAACAGCCTTTGAGTGTTATGTAATGATATAATGATAAACTATAATCAAATTACCTCTGATTTCACCAGTTTGAAGGAGAGTCTTGCGATCAAAAACAGTGCCAAATTTGGTGCAAAGAAATACTTTAGAACGATTATCGCCTTCTTTCAGGACAGAACCTGCCATATCATTCAGGCTCGAATATATTCGACAGACTGTGTAGTTCACACACCAATAAGTCTCTCGCTACAATGCGTATTCGCTATTAATCAAGACTTCAGCCTGACCTCCGCATCAAGAGAGCTTACTTGTGACCACTTCCATATACATCAGCGCTAAGGTAGCTCAGTCACCATATAATACAAAGAGAAAATCTCAAAGACCAACTTACGTGTCCCAAAATACGGATCCAATGTCAATGGCATGCCTTAACACTTTCTTGCTCTCCTCGTCATCAGCTTTCCCATAGACATTGCTGAGTCCCTACCGATGACGTTAATCGATCCCAATGCAAGATCAGCATGGGAGAACGTACCATACCGCCAAAACCTTGGATGTCCGGGATAAATTTAAGCTAACAGCCCATACATTGAATGCATACCTGGCGATGGAGCTTTATAATCTTCAAGCATGCGGAAGCGTAGGTCAGCGGCCATGGTGGTGGTCAATTCCAGAGTTCTAACGGTGGGAATATGTGTGTTAACTTTACATTAGTATGATAAGCAGCATTCCATACTTCGGCATTAAGACTCCCACAACTCCGAACCTACGCTATACATGGGCAAAGCTTCAAGTTCCAAAAATAAACCATTACGAAATTTCATATAGCGTGGCACAAACTGGTATGACGTAAGCATCTGGGAAAGCACTTCGTTGCCATCCAGCATAGATTGTAGAAACACAATATTCAGCTCACCAAGTTGCAAATCTCCAGCCTGCTATTCTTTCGGTTTCCAAATTCCTTTCTCCACACATTGGCAATGATGGCAAGAGAGACGAGCGACAGGTAAAGGTTCAAATAATATCTATTACACTAATAGTCCTGAAGGACATCTATTCCATGACACAATGGTAGGTAGTACCTTAAGGTATTTGTCCCAGGTACAATGGAAAGCCGGTGCATCTTACTTGAAAAGAGACCTTTCTTTCCTCCCTTCCCCTAAAAATGTGGGTGTCTCGCACTTTGCCGACATCAATGCTCGTCTCGTTAGACCCAAGCGCAATCCAGCTCTCATCCAAACCAGGCTCGTATATTTTAACAGATGTGTGAGCCACTCGGAGAAATTCGTATTGGAGCTGTAGAGATCGGTATACTAATCGCAACGGCTCTTTATGGTGGGATAACGGTGCAAGCTTCAAGTTACATCGAACGAAGCTGCGGACATCCACAGTGGATTCGGATACTAGTTAGTCGTTATACTTCAGCTCTTCTGCTTACAACTCATGCGCAATTGAGGCCGGAAGTATTTGGTCAGCTTCAAGTAGAAAGTTACGATTCTTGTTGTCTTAACTACTCTGCAGGATCATCGAAACCATTCATACACTTGGCATTTGTTCTCTACTCTTCTTTTGGACCATCAAATATTACGGCAGGCCAGAAGCACTTGATAGGGTTGGTTGGTACATTGTTCTCCCTTTTACAATGTCCCCGATAGAGGGATCCATCGTGCAAGTGCGTGCAGTGATACAATATGCGGATACGCGGTATTCACTTGGCTGTTCTGTGAAACAGTCTTTCTTCGCCTACCGCATATACCTATTTACGGGGAAGCTGTTGTTACCGGCGCCCATATGGTTTGGAGCCCTTTTACGGTTCGGGCTAGGAATATTTCGCGTCGACGCGCTCATACGATCAGGGACATTGACCATATTTCTCATCAAATATCGATGGCTTCTGACCACAACCTTGTCCGTGAACGCCACAGTTGACATTCTAAATACCTGTGCGCTATGCTACACCCTTCTCCGATGCAAACCGCACCACAGAAGGTGAGCTTCAACCCTACTTCCCTCTGCGGATTAATCACTTGCCACGATCATAGGACGCAAAAAATGGTTGACCGGCTTTTATTGTGTACCATCGGTAAGCTTGCTTGTATTTTGCATCCGCATAGCTCTCATCGACGAATTTTGTTTCAGAAATTGGATCAATGACTTCGTACGCATCACATTATGTTTTACTTAGAATTTTATGACACCCTGTGCAGTATCTGTGCTATAATCATAATATTTTGTGTAAACTTTCGTAAGTTTTCACTTCTCGAAACACTAGCCTTTTGATCGATGTGGAGTGGCAGGTCCCCACAACAATCGTACGACTTGCATTTATATTGATCTAGCTTCACCTCATCCCACACCTAGTTGTGTATCTGGCCTTCTTCATGATATATCCGAAGCGTATGCACCACTTTTCAGCATTATCATGTTTGAGCATTGTGTTAACGATAGTACTAGTTTTTTCGGTCTCGTTTTACAGAACGTATGTTGTTTCTTCACGTTTGGCTGGTCGCACTTTCCATTCATGCATTTGCAGGCTTCATACGAGCCAGAAGCTGCGAAATGAGATGCACTCTGAAAATTTTGCAATGGAATTCCTCGCTTCTGAAAACCATAGCCCGCCAGTTGTTTCAAGTAACACACCACCAAGGAACGTAAGTCTTACTTCTTGTCTTTCTTACAATCACCTTTGACAACTCGACGTAGCCCATTTCACCCGAGACAGATCCTTCTGAAACCCCTGAAAACAACTCGAATGGTAGGGGTAAGCGTGTATGTGAGACGGGTGGTGTATGGTATTGTATTCTCAGATATGCCTCCAATGGCGTCACTGACACTGGGGTTTTTCATTGAGATGCCCAACCATGAAAGCCGAGGAATCCGACTTGGTGAAGAGTCACGGTTTAGTGTGAGATAAACCGCATCGACACGTGAGGTGGAAAAGCTGCGCACCAACCGGCGATCTTCATACTATGTCACAGCTGCAACATGCGGCTAGCTCATCCATATTCTTGTCGTTCGTTCTCCCCATTCGACCTTCGGAGAGAAGACTTAACATCTAGAAACGTCATGCCCTTGGGAGCTGGGCTGGGAATTCATACTTTCTTGAAATTATTGTGAATGGGCCTAGGGATATACACATCAACGTTTGCCTCCAGGATTAGTGGTGACGCGTATCCACTAATTACGGGATGCCGACGTAGATGGTTCTACATTATACTATAACAGCGCCACATTCCCACACTTTCGCTCCTGGTTTATCACATGAAAGCGAATCGATGTAGAATTTCATACTTGCATTCGTTAGTGGAGACTACCATCGGCACAAACGGGGGGAGGTATACATGGCGGGTAAAGCAAGGCACTTGTGATAGCAAAGGTATACAGAGACACTTGGACGACTGAAAAAGAATAGAGGTAACTTGTATCTCAATAAAATGTTTATGTTTAAGTTCAAGTAGCAGTTAGCTTAACACAGTTGGCTGAGCACGTTAGCAGTTGGAATTGAATGAGGCGAAAGCTTCATTTCTACATAACAGTCAGATATTCGCATATACAACATAAACAATATGCGGAGAGAATAAAGGTCGGAGAGGTAAGGAGTTACTGAGGGCGAAAAAGCTTAACGTGATACACATATGATACCTCCGGTACAATGAGATTCGCCACTGCAACTCGTGACTGATCTAATGCTTCGTTTGACAATTTGGCATGAGACTAAAATAGTATGGATTATACCGATAAACCAATCTGTATGGAATTATACCTACCTCCACTGCATCCATTGATTCCCATGGTACAAGGGAAACATGTACATTGTTGTCCTCAACTTTGACACCTTGGAAATGAGATTGACACCCTGGTGCCTTCTGTACGAGCTCAAGGAGATTCCGGGTGGCGGTCTCGAACATCTCGGGAGAAACCTCAGGTTTCCTGGCTGAAATGGCAATCTCGATAACCTCGGCTTGGAAGATCTCGGCAGGCGGGAAATGGTCCAAATAAGTGTGGAATAAGTAAATGGGGGCTGTGCAAAAGGCATTGATTGTGGCAACGAAAGCAGGGTAGATCGATGATTGCATGAAATCTTCATGAGCCTTTACAGAGTCCCAATCTGCGTCGGCGACTCAGAAGGTCAGGGGAGCGTTCGATCATAGAGTCCAAAATCGTACTCAGAATCCAAATGGCTGTGTTGGGGTCTTCTGCGGCGCGACCCCATCCTAGCGATTGGAGGCCTGGAGGAGGCGGCCTCAAATAATCAATAGATTTTTCGCACTGCTGTGGCGTGAAGCCGTCGTTCACCTTGAGAATTGCGAGTTCGGTTGCCATTGCTCCAGATCGCAACAGACGCAAACAAAAACAAATCATGCGCATGACCACACCCAAAGGTTTTAGATACTTTTTTGAAGTCTGATTGTCGAACCTCTTACAATGCCTACAGAAACGCGATCAGAATAGAGGTCACAACAAATACCAAGTAGATATCAGTTTAGATATCAGGGTTTGGGCTTATACTGCCATGAAAAATTCTTCTAAACTATTGAAAGTATTGTCCTTGTCAAGAGTTTTGTAAACTGTTACACTCTCTTTACCTAAATTATTCTTGGTAAAATAATTTTATAATCTCCGGCGCTCCGTCAGAATCAATTATAATACCTGCTACAGACTGGACGGCACTAATTTTGCTACATTTCCCTTTTGGGCGTGCAGTCTATGCATCACACATTGTAAACTAGACAAAATAACTAAATAAATTCCCATGTAAATGCCAGGAATATGCTAAATTAGTTGGGGTCATAATGTTTTTCAGAGTAAGATTTCAGATAATTGGTAAGCACTGGATATGTAGGGAGCTCAATTACAAGAGTGACTGAAGGTTTGAGGTCATATGCTGATGTGGGCTGAGGCTCAGTGGTCAGATCAGGTGGGACTTATCTTCAGTTTATGTGCTATGCCAGCTCGGTATCCTGTGTTGTTATATATACCTGGTAAATCCACATCCCCAGTAGTACATATTACCTTGTTATTAGTAGAGGTCGCTATAGGTGTGCACGCGCTATTAGCACCCACCAGTGAAGGATTGGGGCAGCAGCTATTCAGCTGACTTCTCCTCAGTGTTTTATTCTACACTGAGGAGGTAAGTCTCAACTTTAACATTTACTCTACCTATACTAGGTAGTCTTGTAGATTCACTTAATTAGGTATGGCTATAGACCTAAGTGTTTTATTCTATGCTGAGGAGATTCACTTAATTAGCATTAGAACTGTCTTGAAGCTCCACCTGCTGCGTGACATATTATTACCTTCGAAGTAATTCACATACCAATAGGATCAACATCCTGTCCCTGCTTAAAGTCACCCAAGGTTTGGATATGCCTTGGGGAAGGAGCATGTACTTATTATTAACCTTATTAGTTGATATCAGAGCTGAGGAATAGTGTACATGAGTGAAGGTCTTATATACTAAGTAGGAGCAGGGATCAGGGATAAGGTCAGAGATGTGAAACTAATAAAAGAATGAGTGATCAAGGGATAAGAATAGAAGTAGGATGATATTCAAATTAAGTACTTCAGGCCTGAGGGCCAAAGGCTCAATGTTAGACTTGAGATGAGCTCTAATAATAATAAGTTATATTTATACTAAGAAATTAGACCTGATCATGTATATTCTATCATATATTTCAAAATCACACCTGACACTTCTGAATTGCCAATAATGTTAATTATTGGATTATACTGTTAAGTATCAAGAGCCAGAGGTTAGGTGTCTGAAGATATTGAGGATCAGATGGGTTTAGAGTCAGAGGGATCTAGACTTTTTGCTAATGTGGCTTCAACTTATGCATTGCACCCTTATCCTGTCCCTAATTTAGGAGATCAGGGTTCCTGAGCATTATAAAACTTATAAGAGACTTAAATCAAGAGAACTAGGAAGAAGAGGCTAACTTGGTTTATAATTAAACTAGTGAATAGTATATGAGTTTTGTAATATACAGTAAGAATGTGAGAAGTGAATGGTAACTAGATTCATAGGAACAAAAAGAACAAACACAAAGGATCACAATAGTTGGCTAAGTCTGGGATGTTGCAAAGTATTCCACATTTAGAACACAAGAAGCTGTTATGATCTAGAAATGGAAAGAGAATTTATACAAAATATAATAGCAGAGATCATAGAAGATATGACTATTTCTTCTCCTAGATCTCATAGTTGTGTTGCTAACAGTTAATGAGGGAAAAAAGTCAAAATTGGAGGTTTTTGCTGAGGTATTGGCTCATGTCACATGACTAGAATTCATGTAACATATATAATCTATGCTTACTCAGTTGTGACAGATGGGTGGGCAAGTCTGGATTGCATGTTCTTTTGTATGACTTGGACTGGAGTCATGTGTCACAATTCCATATCAAGGAATACTATCAATTTCTAGTCATTTGGAAATTGGCATTTGGGGCCCTGATTTGGAGCACCAATCAATTACAACCCTTAATCTATATCCCTACCTTCATGCTCCATTAGCAACAAGCCCAATGCTTCATTCCATTGACAAATTATTGATTGATCAAGGGAAAGGACTGATCATATTCTTTTCTTAGAAAGAGCACCTTGACTATCCCTATCACTGTCTCCATCTTTTTCATGGAACTCAATGGCCAAACCAATTCTACTCAACCAAAGCCTATGATGACAAGTAATATCTAATGAAAGTGTGAGACTGGAGAATGTGTGAGAGCAAACTTATAGATGAGCATGCTTATTGGCCACAATGAGAACTGATATGAGATGATATGAGATAAGACAACAAGACAATGGGAACTTGTTAGCTCCAATTCCAAAATTCCAGGCTCACTATTGAGCAGCTAGGCTAAAACCAACTGATTATTCTTCTATCAAATTTAACTATTTATACTAATTGATCCTATATGAGGGCAAGTAATACTAAAGTGGTTATTTTGGTATAGGTCTACCTGTTTGCTTTCCACCAAACTTGATAGTAGCTCAGTCAGGGTATAAATGACTGAATTGCTGTTCTAAGTACCTATGATAGTAGCTAAAAAGGCAACTATAAGTTTACAGCGTAATAAGAAAGATTTGTTGTTACTCACCTCAGTCAGGGTACAAATGACTGAGGTGAGTCTCCTCCTCTAATCGTATTATATACATATTCTACGGTATGTGGATCTACTAAGAAATGGAGAAAAAAAGGGGTGGATCGTTGAAGTGGACAACAATAACAAAGAAAAGTGGAAAAGAGACTATTCTCACGGTGTTATATTCAACACCTTATAGCTCCCTGCGCTTCCTTAATAGATCTTGAAGCGGTATGTGCCTAGGTAGCGTACCTTCCGCTCTCCTTCTTACTTCGCGGACGAGGTTCTGTAAAAGCTCGATTTATGATTGACGTGTAATTGTTTGTCGATAAACGTAAGAGTGAAAACTAAACTATAGGGCCAGTTGGGGTATCGGAGTTACTCTTTAAGCCTTACGTAATCGTCGCGTGCGTTAGCCTGTGACTCGCTTCGGGATGAGGAAACTACGGCCACGGCATCTCACAGACGACGTTCGTGAAAAGGTGATATGGGGTGAAAACGCAGATGGAGTTGCTTTTAATGGCAAAAAGCCACAGAAGGCAAGCTTTTTGAATCGTCGTGTTATTCCGAGCAGACGATGTTGATTATCCTTTAGGATGACAGTGCTGTTGATGATCACTTGGATATCCATAGATTATCATCCCCTTCCAGTAATCACAGACGGCGAAAGGATCATTATCTTTCCAAAGGATTGACATCGACAATAAAGGACCGCAGCTTATTGTCACCACTTCAGGTAAGTTATTTATATAGCTCGAAAGCGCATCTATATCATCCTCGAATCTCAAGTCAAATAGTTCTCCAAATATTTTATCTTCACCTCGAAGACGACCTAGGGGGTCAGAAGGTAAGTCTAATATTAACTTTAACTTCCTCCATATTCCAACATGCGACACATTGCAAGAGCTTATGATCCTGTGCAGCCGGAAAGTCCATACACAAAGCAGCGGAGGCACCACATATTTTCCAAGTATCGCCTGGCTCGTCTGTGATTCAAAGGCTCGACTGCCATCGCTCCACGAGTGCTGGGAAAACTACGCCAGTTGAGCGTCGTGAGGGAAGGATTTCTGTATACACGAGCCCCGAGATCGTACGGATATCAGGATTTACAAAATCTCCAGCGCAAGCAAAGTTACCAAAAAGGAAAGTGGGGAGCTATTCCTCAGATGAGTTTAGCAACGTTCCCGACCGCAGTGGACATCTGCATAAGGCGCCAGAATGCCCAGCGTCCGCGCGCGACCATAGCAGGCCCCAAGTCGCACGAAAAAGCGTTTCTAAAAGGAGAAAAAATATAAACATCAAGAGAGACATTGCTGGGATGTCAGCCACCCCTTCGAAACAGATGCCTACGAGGGCAGCGCGAAAGTTTCCTTCATGGTACCTGTCTCGCGATGTCGCATCTACAGACTTGTCCGGGAGTTCTTCAGAAGATGACTCCAACGCCGATTCGCTCTCATCTTCTGAGTCAAGTGAAATCTCGACATCTTCCTCAGGGACTAGTGTCAAGGGTCGTTTTGGCAGGGATATTACTTCGGGCTTGGACGCTGCCTTCTTTACATCACTTTCACCGAAGGGACCTCCACCTTCAGGTTCTCCAGGAGACAAAACCGTCGTCTCAAATGATCTCGGTGGAGTGGAGCCACGTGCGCATGACATCCAGTTAAAGTCCCAATTATCGCCGCAGCATGTCTCGGAGACCAACTCCCATGCCGCTTGGAAGGACAATATAGACAACTTAACATCAACTCGTCTCAGATGTGGTGAACTCGAGTCTCCTGGTTCAAACTTAAAAACTCATATCACCAACTACCCCTTCCCATTAGTCCGAAGCGTTGAACTACATACCTCAAATACAAACATCACAATACCCAAAAAGGAGGGACATAACCCTGCGTCGACTTCACCAAAGGACCCCTTTCCAGCAGGAAGGTCTTCTAGTACCGAAGAAACAGCGCCTCCTCAACCTCTCGTCGGTGCTTTCGAAAACATGTTGGCATACCCATTATACTTCCACCGTACTAATTCTCTTCCATTTCTTCTCCGCAACCTCCGAGCCAGCTTCCGAAGTTGGTGTAGAGACCTTAATATCCCCTCCCAACCAGATGCGGACATTCGGACCACTTCTCGTTCACAAATACCATTGACATACGAATACTTCTCAACATCTGGTGAATCTTTTACATATGAGACCATGCATCCAACGCGCACATGCCCGCTCTGTTCTCTATTCGGCACATTCTCTAGCTGGGAAGCCTTGGGAAAGCACCTTAAGTGGGACCATAGTGAGATTGATTGTGATCTAGTCCTTGATGAGGTAGATTCAAGGCTTGTGGTATGTATAAAGGAGCATGGACGGTGAGTGTTTCAATTCCCAGTATATAATAAGCAAACACCTAAATAAATATACTTTAGAGCTCCGTCATTGCCAATCATGTCCTCAAACAGCGAGAGAGCGAATACTTCCTTCACGAAGAGGAATCCATCATTAGCGGATATTGCGCATGTCCTCGAGGCGGAAATCACACCTCCAAAAGAACCTGCTTACAACCCACACCCATCCCCAGACAAAATCAGCCGTTCCTACTCCCCTTCCCGATCCACTTCGACAACGTTCCAAAAGGCCACGACTTCCAACGAGGTATCTGCCTCATCTCATCTCGCAACCCCAACCCCAGGTGTGGCATCCGAGCTAGGCGAAACACGTGTCTCATTGCCGCAGGTCTCGGCGACGCCAGTCGTCTCATCCTCACTACTCACATTGCCCCCAGCATCTCCTAGATCCAGGCCCCCTACACCACCTCCTATATCTGACCAACATGGGGCAGCTCACCCAATTGTAGCTGATCCCGAGCATCCATTGGCTAGTGTCCAGCCAAAGACCTATCGTCCCACAGGACCCCATCTTTACGATCATCTGTCCTCTCTACCACTTGAAGTTTTTGGCCACCAATCTTGGTTTATTCTTGATAAAGAGGAGGAGATATTTGAATTGACGGATGTACTGGACGAGGACAAGGTAATATGCGCGTTATGGGGAAGATGGATTTTGTTAAACAGGTGGGTGCGGCGGTCGGGATTGGCGTGATGCTGAACTTTGGGTCGATGATCTCAGATCATTTTTTATTCGGGATTACCTCGCCGGTGTCGAGGCGTTTGTCGACGAGTACTGGCTTATAATCCATCGAGCAGCGGGTTGGGGAGCGCTGCGTGCTTGGCTCTTGGTATGTTCCTGATCCTGCAGTTTTTTCTTCATATTAGGTTTGAGGACTGACTCATCAATGACTTGGCTGGTAAATCAGGTGCTGGTGTCTAGTCGGTTTCTCAAGAACGTTGAGCTGGTACAAGTGCTTAAAAAATACAACAATCTGGTTGGGAAAGATAAGTACCCGAAGAGCTGAGGATGTTTAGACCATTGTTGTTTTGTTGTCGGAGGATAGTGCAATAAACTAGCACACACATTCTTTCCAGCTGTAGCTTGTCAGTCTGGGGGCGAAGATGAATCGCTACCCGGACGCGGTAAAAATCTGCTGGTTTACGTCGTCGCTCCCCGTCTCTCGCCTTCGCCTCGTAACTAATGAGCATACAGTCAGGGAGGGGAACGACGCATATGTCAAACCGATTGGTAGGACTACGATAGCAGCACCTGGACCTGGTTACTGAGCACATTCTTGTCCTCTATGTCTAGGTTGGAGTAATATGTGAAGCCGCACCCGCGTCTCTGCGCTTCAGTTTTGCTAAAAACTGGGCAACCCTGGCAGACTCCAGATATGACTCAGCTTTGGAAGCTTATCATGCTGCAATCCAACTTGCTTGGCCTAGATTCTGCAGCGTGTGCTATTCGATTCCGCCGGTATGACTAGGCAGTCGAGCTTCTTGAAGAAGGCCGTGCAGTCTTTTGGTCACAGGCATCGCAGCTTCGTGTACCAATGGCCGACCTCTGTGATGCGGCACTAGAGCTAGGGGAAAAACTAAGGCACATCTCTCTTGCATTAGAGCAAGGCTCGCTTCGGGAGGTGTCACGGAGTATGTCTGATTCTCCTCAGAAAGTGGTGTCTATTGAGCGGAAGCATCGCATTTCCGTTGTCGCAACGTCGAATGCCTGACATTAGTTGAAGAAGCACGTCAGTCGGAAGGGCTTCAAGACTTTCTGTGCCCGAGGCGGACTCTGTGCACTGCTAGGTGCTGAACAAAAACTTCAGTGGTCGTATCCACAATGCAAGCAATACCGCTTGTGATGCATTAGTATTGACTCCAACTGGCGTTCTGCATGTCCCGGTAATGTTGTTGCGACTAAGTTTGTCAGACTCATAAGGACTGCTGCACCAGGCAGCCGGGATCCTTGTAATTTGTGTCTACTCTTGCTCGTGTAGATGGCTTCAGTAGCAGTCATTCCTTTCCAGCACATTACAGTTGACAAGCCAGGCTTTGGGTGGAGGGGCCATGACACAAGTCTCATGGTTTATCTCATCTTCCAAGATGCTTTGGGTAAGCTTTGGGTATCGGTGATCAAACCTGTTTATCCACTTGCTGGGGGTGGAGGTAAGACTCCCATCATCACAGCCAATTCTTCTTGAGCACACTGTGTTGCAAAAATCTTGTGTTCCACCAAACTTGTGGTGTCTCGCAGGACCATTTTGCTTTTCTTTCGATTCATGCAGCAGGGATACCAAGGAGCCAGAGTATATCTCTGGCTCTGTTGTTTCACCATATACACCAACATGACTGCACTTCTCAATCCTATTGTCAAACCCTCGCAACCCATTTAAGATGATGGTTTACCCGAGAGGTAGTGACGTTACTGCCCTCCTTCCTAATGCTCTCAGCCCACTAAGGAAAGTGCAGATTTTATTCCTAGCTTACACTCTCCTTAATGCTTGGTTCATATAGCTGCATAGTCAGTCTCACTTGCTTTGTGTGCTGTCTACCCCCGCTTCTCCTTTGTCTCTCTTCCTATTCTCTGCTCTGCATTGTCGAGGCACGCGCCAATCCACCACTTTCCACCGGCCTGCCGCAGGGTCGCGACGATCAGATTCTCGTTAAAGTCTTCAATCCTCAGAAATGCGTTGTAGTTAATATTATTAAATTTATTCAAAGCAAGCCATTCGTGGTGCGACACAGTACCATAGCGTGCATATAGTTAGTTTTGCGCCTTGAATTGCAAGCTATAGTAATTAGAGTAAATAACCGAGGTAGAAAAAAAAAGGTAAGAGACGTTCACCCTGGGTACGGTGCGCTTCAGGAGGTACAGCCCTACCTTTTATTGCTACAATTTAAACCACCGTTACGCCTCCCAGAGTCCCAAAGAGGAGCGCATCGACGGCTCCTGCTGTCTGCAGATCCAACCAACCGTGGATCTCTTTTAACAACCACAAGTCTGTTGAACCTTTGGTGGATTTCTTTGCTGGCCATTGAACAGCTTCTTTTGTACCAACGAAATTGACTTTGAGCCCTGTTTCATTACTACTGGGTGGTAATTTGACGACCATATCGAGGGTCCAGGTGTTGACGCCATAAAATGAGGCTTCCTTGATATGATGGCGCGCCATGTGTGGTGGTGGGTTGTCGTCTATGCTCCAACTTAAGACATGGGCATCAAAAGCAATCACTAGATGTCGTTGCGTGAGCGAGTATTTGGATAAATAAAGAAGGCTGCAAAGACCTGTCCAAATAACGCCAGGATGGTCGATCTTTAGGGTTAGGCTTCGAGTTCCAGCTTGTCTGTCTATGACACTGTTCACAGCGCTGACTTTGAATGAGTTGATATCTCTTCGTGACGATTCCTTCTTTTCCATACGCGGCAACCGTATTTGGTATGGCGTTAAGAACTGCCCAAAGCAAGAAACATATTCAGTCACATTCGTTACCTTCTAGTCGAGCTACTGACCGCGGAGAAGGGATAGAGCGTATCCCAATCTCCATTCCAATCATCTACATAGACAAGGGTTAGATACCTTGAGCAATACTATTGGGAGGAAGACGCACTCATTTCGACGAGACTCAAAGCGTATTCAGGGCCAAGGTTGGACTCTCCAAAATTATGTGCCAGCTCCTGCACCAGACTGGAGAGACCGGGGGAACTGTCTGCGCCAGCAAAGTTGAGGTGAAACTCCCCCGTGGTAATCTTTGGGGTGGCAAGTGTCCTCCTTCAGCATACCATAGACACAGTACCAGACCTTCATTGAAATACGTACGTTTTCAGATTGTATGACGTACATCCGCTTAGGATGCATTGCGTCGAATGGAGACTGCATCGACATTACGCCTATAGCTGTCATGGAGAGCGCCGTGAACAGAACGAGAGCCGCAAGAGTAACCTTACGTCCAAAGCGATGAGAGAGGGGAATCACCAGAGAGAAGGTATAATAGCCAATGAATGCAGTGATGCTCGCAATGATGAACTCCGCAGGTGCTTCCTTGAAAACATTCTGTCAAGAACGGACAGTACTTGGGAAAAAAAAAAGGTCACACACCTCTCCCATGCGACCAGTCTGATACAGCATTTTTTAAAGAGATAAATTCGGGTTCGAAACATGAGGGGGACGACGTACCAGAGGAACAAATACATCCGCAATCCCACACCACACCTCAGTTCCCAAAACCACGGGAACAACACCTGCAAGCACATAAGTTCTTAGAAGCACGTCCTCAAACCGTCTGGTTTGCATAGCATTCGTTGCGAGGGCGAGAAGCAGCGGCGTGGCAATTAGGAACAGAAACGACGCAGAGCCGATTTCAAAAACGGACTGCAATACTACGCTGAGGAAACTGTAAAGCAGCAGTGCTGAAAGCAATGTAGCGGACTCGTCTTGGTGTGCCGGGTGGAAGAAAAGCAGTTGTGGTGCAAGTGCACCTATGAGAGAGCGGTTAACCAAGGGTCTACGGGATCTCAACAAAAAAACCGCACCTGCAACGGCAGGGGGGCCGTATAAGACTAGGGGGAGCCATTCTCGCGAAAACCAGCTAAGAGCCTTGCCAAGCACTGTGGTCATGAGGAGCGCAACTATGTTGGCGCCAACGAGGGCGCCAATAAGTCCACTTAGAAGATTACGCAGCCCTCGCACCTGCATCTTTAAAATGTTGGCATTATGGGTCACCTGTGATATCTCCCAGACAAGGGCGATGCTGGAAACAAGGAGCGTGGCGTATAGGGCGGAGGCAGTGGTATAGGAGTAGGTAAAGAACCATGTCCCGAGGATGGAGAAATACACGATGCGGGGTTTATGCGGCGTTGTTGTGAGATGGGGCAACGGCGACGAAGGTCCCGTGAAATGATGGAGTAGCGCGAGTGCGTTGTCTGCCATATGCTGTGGACGAGCGTGAAATTAGTAGAAGGTAAGTTCCGGCTGCTTACCTGTGCCACACCAGGCTCAATATGCTCTACGAGATCCTAGAAAATATTCGGTTCCATGGAAGTAAGCATACAACAACAAGGGACGTGATTGGATTGAGAAACACAACCTTTTGCGTATGATAAAAATAACTGTGGCCTACAATGGCCATCTGTAGAATTGTTCATGTCTGGGGAAAAAAAGGAAGAGGGGAAAGGAAATTACATCAAGACCTGTAACATTCAAGTACTGCTGAAATTGACGGAAGTCCGTGCTGTTCTGGTCCGATACTGGTTAGAAATTCGGTCCGGAGTATAAAGAATTAATACGCAACTCAGAGAGTATAATTCCGGACGAAAATATATCATTGGCGAGAGCAGTGCCGTACGGCCTTGATAAAACGGCACATCTACCATGAATGTCTCGCGGGTGGAAGGTGAAGTGCTAACCTCGGAACCTTTGAATAAGCCTCTACCATCTCTTCTGAAGTGGCTTGAAATAGCAACTCGGGACCTCTCGTACCCGCGGCTACGTGCCATGCATTAATGTGTGGTCGTCTAAAAGTCTGGCATACAATACCTTCAAGGTTGATGACGGCCCGGACACTTTAGAATATCAGCTTAAAAAGAGATACAGTTAGCGCGAGCGAGGGGACACACGTTGTGGCGCTGGGATCCTGTGTAGAATAGAGATGCGATCCGTCTTGTAGTGATTCTTCCGCATTATTGAATACTTCACCGGAGTGACGTCAACTTACGTCAGCGGATCAAGTGTAGGGAGATATCGTACAGAATATTATGGCATTGCTGGGTTCCCAAGCCTTTGTATGAATAAGGACACGAAGACACTCGAGCATAACTCCGACGGCGAGCGCATCATCCGCAGCCCCAGGGCTCGGTGGTGTGCTATCAATGTGTGAGTTGACCAAGAGAGCGTGTTCCTTTCCAGCAGCAGAACCGTTTGAAAGGCGGACTATTATGTTAGAAAGGTCGACATATGTCTTATAAAGTCTGTGACCCATCATGTCGAATCTGAAAGAAAAGGGCTATGGTATCTCTGTGAGTACAGCATAGAGGTAGCCAACAGACCGATGTTTTCCGCTCCCCTGCTGTCTCCATACTTCACACTCTAGATGACGACCTACATGTACTGTGCGCACAATACGGTCACACTCCTTTTTGACTTTTTGAACTTGATCCAACATCCACGCGTCGCCCTCGGCATGCTCCTTCGTGCCAACTGTGCGAAACCCTATTGTTTCAGAGAGGTGCTCAGCCACGGCGAGAATATGGGACTCTGAGGGGCGCAAATCATCCCTGCGCGCAAAGTATAAGAGCTCAAAGATGCATTGGGGACATTCGGACTTACTGCGCGACAGGCCCAATGGGAGCTGGGAGCGCTAGTGGTGCTGTGAGCCCAAGACGCGTTGCGGCAAGGAATAGACATACTATAGTGTTTTGTCACTGCCCACCATGACGAACTCACATAAAGAGGTATGATCGTCAACAACGATGGCAACAGCCCCCATTTCCTATACACCATCGTGGTCGGGAAAAAGTTTTTAGACGCTTCCCTGAGAGATCACGGCAGAATGTCTGGCAAATCTCAACCAGGGTTAGTCTATGCACTTTTGCGCCGGCAACTCCCTTCTTCGGGACACCGAAATGCAACCGGAGGATGCCGTTCACTGGTGAAGGCTGTTATACGTTATACTCGGACAGAGTAAAGTGAATGCGAATTTTATCACATCTTGTCTTCTCATTTTGTTTTTGGAAAATGTGCTAAGAACTATCGTGCTTTTAGGCTTCTTCCAAAGAGGTCACGGCACACTGGCTTCCGACTTTTGAGTTTGGGGTGCCTTTGCAAAGGCGATGCACAATAGATCCCACCAACTTGGAACATACCCCAATCGAGTGTGGGTTGCGTAGATTTTATTGCATAGATTTTCCTATGGCAGTGTAAGACATTACTGCGCAGCGCTGGGCGCCTCGTAACCTTCTAGCCTCTACGATTTACAGTCTCTGTATTTTCTGGATTCAGCATCGATCCTTGGTTCAGAAGATCTCCCAGTGGTTCCTCTTCGATATTTCTCCGATCTACCGGCACTGTGTGAACGTTTACTGAGAGGAAATATCAATATACAGCTCGACGGTGAGGATGATGCTTCTATCCACTTAGAATCGTTCGATCTTGCACCATTGTCTTCAAATCCTGTCTATACCACTACTACGGTCAATTTAGGTCTCGATTAACCGAGGCAGCAGAAGATGATTGCCGCGTTGGTCAATGCCAAAACGCTGTCAACCGGATATCGTTGGCTTATCGACAGTATCTGAATATCTTCCTTTCTTGCATGAGATCACTGTATGATTAAGATATACCTCTCCACGCTATTGTAACATGTTGTATACCAACCCTGGGGCGCAGTTTGAACCGCACACTTTGTTCAGTAGCTTTTTGATACTCTTGAGGACATCCCAGGATGCGTGGGACCAGGGAATGTAGGCTAGACAAGTGACAGAGTCCCTTTTTCGTAGACAGGCCGTTACAGGCCATCACGCATCAGCGCGGTTGGCAGTGCTACAACCGTGAGTAATCATTAATCATCGAAGACACTTCGCGTATCTTCCATTCTCGGCCTTGCTGTACGGTCAAGTCGGCATATCTGTTGCATACCCATATAAGTAACATTCCCATATAAGTAAACGATGACCTTTCTATCTTGGTCACTCCTTCCAACCTCTCCTCCCCTCCCTTCGGAGTCATTGCTTTCTTTTTATTCCTTTTCTCTTTTTATCCCTTTGACTTTCGCTGCGCTGGTCGCCTTTTTATATCCATTCTTTGAATTGACAATCATTCGGCGTGGCTTGCCAATATGCCTCCAACATCACTCCTCGCTACCACACGCGACCTTGCGAATGTCGCAGAAATCACTCTGCCTGCTGACACGACGTTTTCGCAGTTTGTGTCTCTACAAGGTTCACTCGGTACGTCTCTTCTACTCCAACGGTAATTTTCGGCCAGTCTGCCTATTCTCCCTTCACACAGTTACGACTGTCATCGCAGTAGCAGTAGCATTCGGAGTTCTCATATGCGATTAGTGAGTTTTTTGTGAACTTTCAATAACGGAAGGTAAGATGGATCAATGGGCGCAGCATCCACCTATTTCCCCACGAAATAAAATTGTATCAGACCCAGAGTAAAGGCCTTTGGTACCATCCCGCCACATGGGCGTGCGTACGTTCCCCAAATATGAATGAACTTGTACTGATTCTCACTGTAGCTTTGTGCTCCTCCGATACTCGAGCATCCTCGCCACTTTTCCTGGTCTGTTCTTGGACTCTATCCAGAACAAGTATTGCCAGGCTGCTGTTCTATCAAGCCGGGTTGGCGCCGTCCTAGTCATCGCATCTTCCGGCCTCATCTTTGGCTTCCGTGTATCTGCCATGTGGAGCGGACACAAGGCGATCTATGCTGTTGTGGGGATACTGTACGTTGTAATGCTCGGATGTTGGGTAAGAAGCTCAAAAATTCAACTCCATTGTTCTTATACATATGAAATATTTATACTCCTGCAACTAGTGTGCTGTCGTCTCCCAGTACCACACGGAGACAGCTCCTCCTGTCCCCTTTGGGTCTAATTGTCACATGCAACCACTAGTATCGTGGGCTCCGATCTCATATGCATCCACGGTAGCATTTGACGCATTCACCTTGCTCCTCCTCGTCTTCAAGCTAACCTTCACCTCCGCCTCATCATCCCTCACGGAATACGCCACCTCCCGCTCCAGCTTGATGTACATTCTCATCACGACGGCGACGAACGTCCCCATTCTGGTCATCCATTTGTTAGGGCCGAGGTTTGACCACATCAAGCTCACTGTGGAGCCAATCTCGACCGCTATCACAACATTGATGGCTGCGCGTGTGTATCTGGACTTCCAGCTGTCTCGCCAACAGCCACCTCTTGAATTTGAACATTGCTCACCAACTATGTCAATGGCAGACACAATGGCAGACATCCAAGGCATTGAAAACCGTGCTACTCCCGGGATTCCGCGATACTCTACGAGCAGCGATGATGCTACACCACGATGCAGCGTGTCGAAGGCTTACGAAGTTGAATTTTACCCCTCGGATGTACCCAGGCCTGATACTCCTTTTGGATCGTACGATGACACGCCGAAAGATACGAAACGCCTTCCACTGCCCGTTTTCACGCGGGAGACGGTCGTTACAGTGGAATGATATGACCACTCATTTCGGACACGGAATTTTTTTCGCTTGAGCGATTTCCTTTTTTCCCCTCTCCCCTTTTAGCTTTGCTGTTAATGCTCAATTGTACCACGGACACACCCCTGCTTGGACAATACGTGACGTTGTTCTTCATTTTTTTGCCATTCATACTGTAGCCTCAACGTACTTACGTTTACTGTCTCTTTTACGTGTATTCCATGAAGGCTCACCAGCCGTAATGTAATTTGGACACTTCGCTTCACTGCCTAGAGGAATTATAGTAGCTCAAGCTCTCAATTGCGACGTCCATATGGAAACGATGAGATTAAGTCTGACGAACTATCATAGTCAGTATAATGGAAGCGCGAAGGTCTACATACTACTGGGTATTCCCCACCGTATGAGAGTCGAGATCAACAGTAATTCGACTTAAGGACGCGTTACGTAGAGTACCATCGGCCCTTCGGGGAGACGGACAGACGGACAGCTTATGACAGCTGTGGACAGTAAATATTTTGAGCACGAATTAGAACAAACTTCATTTATAATCTAATACCAATCGGCGTGTTGCGGTGCAGACGAAGAGCGGGACGGCAACAACCTGAAGCCTTATGACCAGCATAGAGACAGAGAAGTAAAGAACAAGATGAGCAACTGAATTCACATACCGCACACTTAGCTGTCTCAGTGTATATATCTGAGTGGGTATTTACAGAAGACTATGTAGGAATTTGTGAACAAAGTTGATCAAAGCACGATGTGCTCCAGGGAATAATTATTATTCTCAAAGCCAAGTGTGATCTGTACAGCACTCGATTCGAAACTCCAAGCCCCGCTCGCTTAGTAATGTGCAGGGGGTCCAACGCTATCCAAAAACAGTACTCTGATTGGTAGGGGATATATGTAGCTGGTAACAATGTAGTCGATTCTAATAGATTAACGTGGGGTGCACAAGAAAGTTTCTCCGTCGAAAAATTCTGAATAAGACTTGACAAAGTGCTGAATTAAAATCATGGTAATCTTGATCAAATTAGCTGAGAACTCCAATTTGTCTTTAATACGAAAGTATCATGTCGAAAAAAAGTATAACCTGTTCGTGGAATAATCACTGCAGGGAAGGATCGAGTTTGTCATAGATGTCGCAGAGCTGCTTCCAGGCTGCATTCGGCTTCACAGATTTCGGGCCCTTCGCAATGCCTAAAGCGAAAAATGGAGTAAAAAAAAAAGAGTACATAAGAGAAGTGATTCGAAGGCATAAAGTGTATTATTGCTTTTGCTTACCTGAGGGATCTTCAACGAAGACGGCGGCAAGGCCGGCCTCTACAAGAAAAGACATCATTAGTTCAGAGATGATATTTCATCCTAAGCAGAAAAAACCCTACCCAAATGCCAGTTGATGTGGCAGTGTACGAACCAAGGGCCTGCGGGACAGACATGAAGCGTGATCAAGTGGATGAATCGATGTATGTAAAGGCTTAATAGGCGTTATTCACTAACCAGGGTTTTCGGTCCTGAACCTGATGCGAACGGGGTTATCTGTCGTCCCACCGCTAGCGACGACGTCCCGACGAGGAGGGTTGTGATAATTAGGCCCAGATCCAGATGCAGACTGGATAACGTCAAATGTATGTCCACTATATCAAAGGGAAGGTTAACCTCTCAGCCGGGTTTTCACAATTTAAGAACGAATACATACTGCAAATGGAATGCGTGGAAAGGACCACCTATAAACGAGACTTCGATGGTAGAGTTTGGCTTCAGCACAAATGTATTTTCGCTTGGACCGAATTGAGAGCTAAATAGGTTCGATGAGAAACAATGTCAGTCAGCATTCCGAGAAATAGATACGTGCTTATTCCTAAACCCATTAGCAAGAATATTCAGTAGTGTTGGAACCGTTGGCGGCTTGTACTGGTGATTATTAATGAACTACGGGAAGATTGGGCAATTAGAATTTGCTGGAGAGACTGGGGGAAGCCTTGGTGTATCAATTCCTCACCCAGGCATCGAAATTGGTATTTTTGGGAAAGTACGTGAAATTGAATACTTGGTCGGGGGGAGAGCAGCCGCCTGGTGCGCCAGGGTCCATGAGCGGCTGCATAGACAGGCGTCAGTAAAGTAGATAGGCGATGTGACCTGAGCTGATGTTAGGGGAATAATACCCTCAGTTTGTGCTCCTGGAATCCTCCGTCAGTTGGAGGCCCTGCCGGCTGAGGAGCGGTGGGTTCGGCCTTGGGAGCCCCGGCGTAGTGGAGAACCGCGTACGTATCAGTGCCGTTGACTGTGATGTCAATTAAAGCGTTCAAAAATGTATTTCAGTTGACCTCTCGCACTCGGACGTTATACTTATTCTTTCAACGTACAGTGGGGATTGATCGCTGAAGTGCTCCGACCAATGATGGTCTGCGTCGCGCTGATCCCTACGAGGTAGGTAAGTACATTAACGGGTGCTGAAGCAACCGGAATGTGAGATACTCACAATAATTATTAACGGGCTGGTTGGCAGTGACCTATCCAAGCATAGTTGGATTTCGGCAGCCTTCGAGAAGAATAGGTTGGTACTCACAACGACACTGTAGCGCTGCCCGGGGAGAATAGGAACAGATTTCACCGTGGAGGGATGATGAGCAACACCTGAAAGAGAAGGTCACATTAATATCCATAATCAAAAAACAGAGAAAATAACAGACCATCAGCCTCAATAACAGTCATCGAATGATTCACGATGGACACGTTAAAGAACGCTAACAAGCAGCACATCAAAACACAGCCACGAGTTAAAAACCACCAGGGATGTTACTAACACAAAGCGGACAAGCTGATAAGACGGAACCGATAACGTTTACCATGCTCGACGTTTATTCTAGATCTCCGGACGCTTTTCGGACCGCCTGAGTAGCGTCCTACACCATTGATAAGACCAGAATCAGGAACAGGCTCTGGGCCGCCCTCAGAAAACCACGCCTCTGAGAATCAAATCGACACATGAAGCATTGGGTACAGGAAAAAAAGCAAATATCATACTAGCTAAGCCGGGAGCAGGGAGGTGGTACCAATCGGCTAGAGTTATTACCCTATGGAAGGGAGGGGTCAGTGGTTAAAATAGTGGTGTTCTGCGACCGAGAACAGCTTACGTATTTTCATCGTCCACGTCATACAAACACTTATGAGGGTCATCTGGGTCATCTATTTGTTCGGCAGTAAGTCTCAAATCATGGGAAGAAATCCTGGGTGATTTACAAATGACAATGGGTCCTCGGATGCCATCTGCGTACTGAGTGCTTAAATGACTGTGATACCTATTCCAGAAAATGTATTGGTATTCAGTAAGGAGCTGGAACGCCAAACAATTACCAGAATGTTCCAGCCTGATCTCCAATTACGAGCTTATACGTGTAGGAATGACTGGAGTGAGTCAAGTCAGAATTAAACTAATAGACAAGTGACTGCGGAAGCACTTCGGAGCAATGGGGCATTGTGTGACGAATGATGGGCCGTCGTTGCTGATGGGTTTTATAAGTAGGCATCTCTACGACCAGGTATCTGTTCGAGACTCACTAAGCGTTGCGGGGTTGAAACTGAGGGAGAAAGAAAATCAAATTGGTCTGAATGTACATTCCTGAATCACTTACGAGTCCGTGCCAATGCTGCATTGACATCGTCAGCAAGACTCTGGGAAGGAAAGAACTTCTTGAAGAAACATACGATGCTAGTGCTGCGTCGCATCGTAGGATCTGCGAGCTTGTTGTGCACCTCCACAGTGATAGTGTCTCCCTTGCAAGCCTTCAAAAGGGGTCCAGGGAAAACACCATTGACGAGGGAAGCACTGCGTTTGAACCCATCAGGAGCGATTTCTTTTGCATGGAGGGTCCAGTGTTTGGAGACTGAGGCTCCATGTGCGATAGCGGGAACCACGAGGGTCAGTATCCCAGCCTTTGAAAACGAAACCATGGGGGTCGTGGAACAAGACTCACTGCGAGGCTCTCATACTACACCATTTGATCAGGAGCAGAATAATCAATTATGTAACTGACTATACAAGTTAGTAGATTTTGATAAACGGAAAAGGCTCAGATATGATATGCACACCATGTGGTACTGATGGGTCTTTGACCCATAATTAAGCTAGAAACTCATTTTCTTCAAATCGCTACTAGATATTAGCAGAGAGATAAAATATAGAATATAGTACATACATCACTTGCTAATACATGTTGCAGAGACTTCAAAAAAAAAAAAACGCAAATCTGAGTAGCTAGTAGCTTTAAGGTCAAAATATAAATTAAATTATTATAAATTTTCATGTCATGTGGCCTCAGCTACTCACTCATAAACAGTCTTTGGTGCACTTTCCCAGGCCTCAAAATCCAGATAGAGATTTGAGCTCAGATTTTGTCCCAAACAATATTTTGGATGAGTTGTCTACAATGCAGAATTGTATTTTTGCTGCAGCTGAAACAAATAATAATAATAACTAATATCCAAGCAATTTTCATTTTTTGCAAAAGAAATTGGTGTTCATATGACATAGGTGCCCATGTTACTTAAAGGTGCTAATTCCTGGTGAACTCTACCTTATCTCATTGGATTTACCATGTGTAGCACTTGTTGGACTTGAGCTTATACCAGTCTCAAAACTTTATTATTTGAGGTCAAAATACATATTTTACTCTACAATGTATGAACTTCAGTTTAAGTGTTTCAACAACTGTGATCACACTATGTTATTTGTCCCAATATTATCCAGTTGGTTCATACTGCTGAAATACAACTCTTCTAGCTTCCATTTTCTTCAACTTGTTATTCTTTCCCCTTTCACACTATCCTTCTAAGCCTCATTGCACAGTTTAGTCAATTGTTAAGAACTGATCAGAATGGGGCTAGATATATGGTTGGAACTCAATGTAGAGTTAACTGAGGTTCAGGATTGTATGCTGAGGCTTGGTGGTTGAGTCTAATAGGAGTTGGCTTCAGCTTATGTGCTATGCTAGCTCAGCATCTGTTGGAGTTAGAACCGGTAAGCCTAGAACGCAGTGTCATGTGGGACTCTGTAGGCATCTAGGTTATAGTTGCTTAGTAATCCTAGCAACTAACTAGCGTAGTTTTAATTACTAAGCCCTCAGTGAACTTCCCATTCACTGAGGTGCGTATTTTCTTATCTGCCTGGATACACAAGTACTTACTACTTTGTAGCCTTGTGTGTTTAGGTACAGTAGCAATATATGCTCAGTGAACTTCCCATTCACTGAGCCTTGTGTGTTTAGGTATTGCTCTTATTTCAACAGGTTATGGGCCCCGCAGAGCCTAATATGCATTCATCAACCTCCAAGTCATTTGCCGTCCCCAAGCTTGCCCGAGACGGCACAAACTGGGTTACCTGGAAGAGTCAGACATTAGCCACACTGGCGTCGACACATGGTGCCAAACGGCATCTAGACGGGACCGCTCAAATCCCTCCCCCAATCCCCACTTACTCCGAAAGTCACGTACTGACAGATGAGGAGGAGGAACAGCTG
>QMFG01001152.1:0-52150 GCA_003314545.1 Ramaria sp. MG151 | reverse complement strand
GATTGTTTCAATAGATGACATATTTGAGGCGAAGTGATAGGCAAAGAGTTGTGGGATGAAAGTGATGTGAGTGTGGGAATGTTGCTTCGGGCTTCGGACAAAATGCTTCGGGCGAAATGCTTCGGAAGGATTGCTTCGGAACGAAGATAGTGTGAATTGAATGTCCAGACTGTGATCGTGACATCTATCTTGTTGATCAAATGAACTTTGCAGTCCATGTCAATCACAGCCAATGGTCTCACATTCTTTCAAAGTGTGTCTAAACCAATACAAGTGAAGTTAGAGTACTCGATCAGATGTAAAGTTGCTGTTTTTAAGATAGTTCACTACAAGTTGGTAAGTTGGAGTAGAACAATCAAGTAGACGTACAATAATTGAACTAGGGAACATACATGCAAATGTGCTAGCTATATACTAAATGATTTGGAAGGGAGGGTGAATAGGAATGAGTCCATGAGGGTCGGAAAGTAGCTAAGGTACATGTATTCTAATCAATGGCCATATGAAACAAAGAAGAACAAGGGTGGAAGGAAAATTGTGAATAGATAAAGGATTTAACAAACTAGAGATAGATTCTGAAACAGGTTTTTGAATCACATAGCTCTTCAGGTAGTGGCAACCTTTCATTTAATCTTCGAATATTGATCCCAAACATCAGAGGTATTTGTACCATAGAGTCGAATGGTGATGTGTGCTACTGTGTATTGTAAGTGAGTGGATTTGGCTCAGTCCTTGAAGATGGGGATAGTGATGGGGATAATCAGGGTGTCTCTTTTTAAGAGAAAGATCATAATTAGTCTAGACTTATGAGTGTTTCACTAAACATCAATGTGGTGACTGAGGGAACTCAATGGATGATAAGGTTGAGGAATACAATGGAAGGATGTCAATGATCCATTGTTCAGAAGGTGGCTTTTGGAGCTCTTTGGCAATTGTTATTTGGGATAATAAGGGTTGAATGTCCCAAAATAGGATTGTGACACAGACATTATTGGGGCAGATGGTCAACATGTCAAATGCTCATCTTCCCAGTGTGTGTAATCTGTTGTTTGTGTGAAAAAGACATATATGACAGATGTTTCAAAAGAAGCTAGTGTGTGTTGTATTGACAATCAACATTGATAATATACTTGTTGAAATAGCCCTTGAGAGCTGGCAGGTCAGTCAAAGGGACCTCAATCAGCAGATGAATTAATTATTATATCTTCTGGAATAATAAAATAAAGAGATCTAGCAGTGAGTAGATTCAGACAGAGAGTGATAAAAACACTCTTAAAGGAACATTTGTCTCAGAAACTCAAAAATATAGTGTAATGCTCAATAGTATTTTATGTAATACAGGGGTTTTGGAAGATATTTTTCTTGGAAAAATAGCATGAGATAAGAAATATATATGGATGAAATATAGAGCTAACTTATCATTGGTTAACTAACTCTAGCTCTTGCACTTAGTTTATTTGCACAACCATATTTAACATTATTCAGCTAGTAAAAAAAAAAAAATCTCATTCCCACTTATATCTAGTAAAACTAGTAAAAATCAAATACAATTAATACCCTTATATCTAGCAAAAATATTAAAATCTAATTATTAATCCCAAACTAAATATCTAGATAATATAAATTCTATCTACTAACACATCAATACCTATTTATCCCTTTTTTTCATGCTCATTTATCCCTTTTTATCCCTTTTTATCATGCCTTTTCATCATGCCTTTTCATGCCTTTTCATGCCTTTTCATACCTTTTCATGCCTTTTCATCATGCCTTTTCATGCCTTTTCATGCCTTTTCATGCCCATTCATGCCCATTCATGCCCATTCATACCCATTCATGCCCATTCATGCCCATTCATACCCATTCATGCCTTTTCATGCCCATTCATGCCTTTTCATCATGCCTTTTCAAAAGGCATGCCCTTTTCATACCTATATAACCAAGCTCTAGGTTTGAATGTGGAAATAAAATGTTTTGTGTCAAAAAGGGGTTAGGTCTGAGCTTACAGAGCTTGTTCTGGATTGAAACAAGTGTGGGATAACAGTTGAGAGTGAATAGGAGAAGGTTAAATGAAATATAGGATAAAATTGAGGGGGGGTTCTTGAGTGTCCATATAGTAGAATAGGGTCAATTAAGTGGTTTGAAATCAAGGAGTGGAATAGGAATCCAGGGAAATAGTTCCTGGGATGTTTAGGGGTGATATTGGTCTGTTTAGATCACATATATGCAGGTCCCTCATCTCAGGTAGATTTACTGATGGGTTTATGAGAATATCATATCCCCCTGGCTCATGATGATGATATTGACTCAATTTTACTTATCGTGGTGCTGGTTTCTCAATACAAACATAGCTAGTTTTATAAGAGTAAGATTACCATTAACCATGACTAATCTATTTTCAGTTACACTGCTTTACCTTTATTCCCTGTTTAAGGCTTTCTAACCTGAACATATCCAAGAGCTGGGCAGTCATGAAAGTCAACCTTTGCAGGTGAAACTATTGGCTTCTCCAAGAAATCTCTATGGGGTTATAGAAGCTTATCTAGTTTGGATGTCTATGGGACATTGTAATAGTTCAAAAACTTATCCTCTTCATGAAGCAAAATACAACTGAGTGTCTATCTTCCTAGGTATGAGTCAAGGATGAGAATCTTTTATATCATTTAATGAGAAGAACATGCTCTAATTCTATGGCATTCAGCCCTATCTCTCCATACACAGTCAACAGTATGACTTTGAGAGACCCAAGCTTCAGCATCATAGGAAGCAGTCTGATGATGATTAGCATGCCACCATAATAGTTTCCAAGAATGTGTGAGCTTATTATATTGGATGAGACTTGCAGGGTAATAGTATTTTTATGTTTGGCTAGAATATCCTTTCCTGCACTGAAGGTATTTTACATGAGGATAAGTGTTGGTCTTAATCTTGTATTCACTTATAGGAGCCTCTTGAACAAAGATTTCTTTGAGAAGTTATTTAGAAAATGAGTCCCATGCCTAGTATCATTAAGGTTAATTAGTAAACAAGAATTATTATGTGAAAACTAACCTCATAGAATGGAGTAATAAGTCTATCTTTATCTTAACCATGTCACAACTATCATAGAAAATAAAGCTTTCTTAGTCAAGGCACTTGCTCTACCATTTCAGTGATGGACAATGTGTGACCAATTCTGACACTGTTTACATTGCATATACTTATGAACCTCTGTCTCAGTATTTCCATCTCCTGAATAATCACAACAGCATGCCATGGGAAACTCTGATGCAGTAGAGTTATCATGGGCATTTCCTTTTCAAAACTACTTGGAATCTCCTATCTAGGCTTTGTATTATAATGCCTTTTTTTCAAGGCCTCTGAAGAACCATCAGAGTCACTGTCCCTCAATACTAAGGGCAAACATTTACATTCTGCTTTGATAGGCAATGGGTCCCAGTCTGAATGCAAGTCTCCTATTGTCTATTTGACTATAGACAGCTGTAACATAGTTTCTGTTGAAATCTTTTTTTGGACTAGGTTCTAATGGATGACTTGGGGATAGTTTAGAATTTATGCTCTGATAGTCACAGATATTAGATTTGTTGGGATTAAGCATTCAAAATTTAGCTGAGTTATCCACAAGAGAAGTACTTTGTTTATGCAAAAATACTTGAGACAACAAATCTGGAGTTATGTGTTATTATTATTTATCTACCACGCGAAGATCACATTATGTAATCTACTGATGGATCAGTAGTGCCACGCAGGACAAAATGCAAAAACGATATAAAAACATTACTGATGAGAGTTCAAGGCCTTGGGCCTCAGAATGTACTTTGTTTACACTTTCAGAATTATTTGGTGAACAATCCCCAAGGCTATGCAAGGATGAATGTGTGCATATATGCACTTTGGACACAAATGGGCTTCAATAGCTACTGATTGAGCCCCGCATGGCTCTGAAACACTTCCAAACACTCATATGACTATTCAAATTCTATTTCCAACCACCCCTATCGTCACCGATCCCCAAACGAAGCCGATCACTTTGATTTCATTTAAACAAGCGCCCGGAGCTTTGAAATGGAGTTTCACAATTTTTCTTGATCTTTTTTCTTGTTCTTTTGACTGAGTATGGTAGTTAATTACATGATCTGTAGTTCCCATAGCATCCGGATCAGTTTCAGATGCTTCAAATGACTCCTAGTACATTTTTTGTGCATTCCTCCCCTCATATAGACTACAACCCCAGAATCGCTCCATCGCCCCATTATTCTTCTTGGAAACACAAAGGACAATTATTAGCTAGCTCTCTCTATAAGTACACTTGTAATTCTCATCAGAATCCAAGGCAGTATAACCTCCACATCTCTGGCATATTCTCTATCTCTTTGCTTGATATCTCTACAACCCTTGCTTTGTTAACGAATCATCACCGGCCATTTGTCATCATTTCAAGAGATCTATTGAACCCAACAGTTATCTCAAAACTGTTAAGTTACTGTTATCTTTCTATCTACAAGTCCACGTCACTGTACGCAAACTTTAAGTGCTGACACTTTGCTCCTGCATCAGCACATCCCCCACGCTAGAATATACATCTTCGTCTCATTTTAGACTGTTTAGACTCCTCTGGTAACTAGTTATCTCACAAATGCGCCTCTGGGCAATATATCGGAGCAAACCCCTTCTTTATGCCATGACCGTGCTTATATTCCTAGCACTTTTGGCTATGGGGTTGGTCGAGGGTTTGGGGTATCGCAACTTTCAGGGTACGTGGTTCCCTGTGAGTGCTAAATCCAGGAATTCAATGATATTGAAGCCACTTCTGCGCCAGCCGAAAAATTTCTGCACGTATGGATATGTGGTCCAAATTCAACATTACCTCATAATGTCTACAAATTTTGGTCTGTCGCGCATATATTTCCATTCTCTTATACCAACATTATTTCTAGGATACCTCCACTAGTGGTGGAGACCATCTCTGTCATCCTCGTGATATACAGAGTGATACAATATTTTCGAACTGGAGCCCCCAGGGCTTGGTTAGGATCGCGGTTCATGAATTCCATCGTGAGATACAGCGTCCTTTACTTCCTCACGTCAGTCCTTGTCACTGGTCCCTCCTGCCATGTCTGATTCACATTTGCATCATAGCATATTTACCGTTTACGTCGCCAATCTATATATATGGTTAACACAGCGGGTAATGAATATAAACCCCTGATATTTTTGATGACTGACTTGCATAACCTGATTCTCAGGTCTTTGCATTTGGACTTTTTATCCCGATGACATTTGCATTGCCGAGTGTGGCTAGCAATAGGATGCTCCTCTCGCTGCGCAGTGTGTTCTATGAAGATGGCGCAGTGCTCCCCGGTAAAGATGATATGTGATTGAAGGTCCAGACAGAGAATTAACCATTGAAATGCATAATCCTTTGAAGGAGTTCGAATCCTTTTTTGGGAAGAATACTTTAGCTAAGATCTGATCTTTAGATACACAGCTGTATGCTCTATGGCGAGGCTGAGTCTTGAACAATACACTCAGTATAATAACATTGATTATTTGACACTACTCTGATGTTTGTTTGTACCATTATTACAAAGCGTAGTTTGTGGTTCCTCGTCTCCATACACCCTGTTGTTGACAATCAAGTCGCCAGGCCAGGCCTCGCTCCTCACGGTAGAAGTGATTGTCCTTCCAAGACACCACAAATATTATCAGGATTCTACTTCGCTGAGAGATACTTTAGTGGTAATGTTTGTCAATTCTGCACATTTCTATATTTAAATGGGCCTATCCCATGACATAATAGAATCATGTGACCTAGTAAAGAACCTCAAATCGCTGAGACACAGATACCTAGTTACATACAATGTTTGGGATAGATATACAGACAGGATAAAGGTCACTGCTTGGAAAGGGGGATCCAGTCTAGACACCAGTCGAGTGTCCACACCCGACATATCAGACGAAGAGAAGGCGATTATGACAACATCATCAACTATTTAGGTTCCTATGTTGGCAAGAAAGATCTTCGCTGTCAGATGAAATGGCTGCAGAAAAAATAGGAGAACTAAACCCAGTAGACAATTTCAAACATGCGACTGAGGAGTTGAACCGAGATATTGCTGACCGCTCTCGATAGAACTGTGCTGCATTTTCTTTTCCTGCATTTTTATTCAGGCGCGGATCAGTGCCAATATAGTAGAGTAGGGATTGAGATAATGTTTCCTATCATGTCATAATTGGTGTTTCATGTGCATAAGTGTGGCAATCAGCCATGGAACATGTGCAAGTGTGTTAGGGGAATGTATGCGTGTGTTCACGGGCCTTTGTGTTCGTGGCCGATCCTCTGATTGATTCTAAGAATAAACAGAAAGTTTCCTGAGGTTGTTTCCTCAGATTTTATCCAAAATAAATTGTAGATGTTTTTGTTCTTTTCTTTATTCTGTTTGAGTCTATCTCTCTGACATGATCAAATGATTATGTAATATTTTGAATAATAAAATAACACTCAGAGCAAATTTTTGGTTCAGGGGATCGAAGCAACAACATAAAGATAAATCAATGGCTATAACAACTTTTTATCATGCTAGTGATATGAGGTAAAAGAGCTCAAATTGAAGACAAAACAAGCTAATATTGTCAGATTATTACTAGTTATTTGGTCTGTTAGGAATTTTTCAGTTTTCAGTGTTTCTTGTACTATGATGTAGGAGAAAAAATTAGAAACATTCATTGATGTGCAATGACAGGTGTTCTGGTTCATTTTATTTACCATTTTCACTGCTAGTATAGCAGCGTGGCAAATTATCAAGGCCCGTGTGTGTGTGGTTATTGTAACGAGTTCGATCAGTGCCAAAATAAAAACTTGCTTGGACTGACTCGAAATCTGAGCAAGTTACAGCCATGAGTGTTGCACTGAAGTGCGCACAGAACATCTCAAACAGGCATACCACCCCAGATTCTTCCGTAAGACTTTCCTCTGTGAGTCCTGTACAGGTCGTGCACTAATGAGTATGACATTAGCTGATGGCCAGCAGGTCATTACTCACCAAAAACACTGTACTGGAGGGTCAAAGGTCTGTGGAGGCTGTCCTTCGTGGAGATGATGATCGTTTAATTGTGGTCGTGGGATGAGCAAACTATGTAGATATAGTTGTTGTGGAACAGTTGTCGTGTACCCCATGCTCAGTGAACGGCCCCAAAGCTGAAATTGAGGATGGAACTAAGTTGCGTGCTTAATCGGATGAGGGGAAGGATAACCTCATCATCATGCACATTTACTTTGAAAAAGTGCCTCGGACGGCTGAAGGTGAATCCTGCCTGGTCTGAGTAGTTGTATTACATAGGCCACAAACAATCGTGGGATGGAAAGGATATATCAATAGTATTCTTCATGTCTTTGGTCCTCCTTATCGTCGACTGTAGTTGCTCCCAGCAGAACCTGGCATGAAAATAGCTCTCGAAAGTTCATGACGAACCAAAGACGACCATAAAACTGTAGTACTGCTTCTCCTACTGCCTTCGGGCACTTGGCGCAATTAATTAGAAATAACGTACTGTGCTTATGTCTGTGGAAATAGGACACTATACCATCGCATCTCAGGTTCACAAAAGAAAGATTGTATTACGGAAGACTTGGGAGTTGGTACTTTCTAAACAAAGGAGAGAGCAACGCGAAAAGGCAGTTGTAGATATGATAATATAGCACCCAGGAGTGGCGGGGGGGAGGGTTTAACAACCACAGTCCAGTCCAGTTCACAGGTCATGATACCGAAAGCTCAGCCTGTTCCATGCTCCTACATCGGTATTCTACGCGGCCCGGCACTAGCATAATTGCCACATCTTCACATAATCGGTGTAAATTCAAACCGATATTCAGAAACATAGCTTGCGCATCCAGGGAGGGAGAGCTACTCACACTTCCATACCACGTTCTGCGAGGTTCGCGGGCCACGTCGGTACCATTCATCCTGTGCCAATGCAAAGTCCCGCATGGCGGCTACAACCACGTGTCAAAGCATACGGTATAGAATAAAATAAGGGATTGACGTACTCGGAGATCCGTCAACCAAGGGTTTACCGCTCACATGATCTGGGAAAAAGCCGCTGCTTCTGCGAAACAACGTGAGACACCGAGGTTCGGTTATTAAAAATAAACACTCACCCTCCTACACCCACATTCATGATCAAATTGAATTCTAGCCAGATTATGCGCATTCTTTGCTCAGAGTGAGAGACATATGTTGATCAAAGGGGGCAGAAGAAACGGCCCATGGATTAGTCACCGGGATAATCTCCGAATTGTTTTGGTCGTATCAAAGAAGGGTGTATTGAATGTCACGTCCAGCGAGCGGCTTAGTCTTGTCAGCTTCCTTCTAGGGGGGTGAGAATATTATGAAGGAATATAACGCACAACAAATCAGGAGTCCATTTTAGTGTGTATGTATGAAAGCTGTCCCCGTAGTTTCCACCCTTCTTGGATCATATTTCAAAGGTCTCGAATGCGCAATTGAGCAGCACGGTTGCGCCCCAGTTTACCAGATCAAGTTAAGTCCTCTGCGTGACCCATCCATGTGCTTAGGACGTTGGTTATGTCACACAATGTTGAGGGCCATCAATGCAGGCTCAGCCTTGTCACACAATGTTGAGGGCCATCAAGTGCAGGCTCAGCCTTGTCACACATTTCCCAAGCCTGGACTTACTAATTCCTCATTTCCCTCACAGTCCATTTGTTATTTGATCACTTATGATGCAGCTAAGAAATTGTTAAATTTAGAAAAACTGTTGTTTACCACAATTGCGAGGTAGGGGCTGTTCCAGGGGCCCTTCTGCTTCTGCGGCTAGCCGCCCAGGCATGTCTGTCCTTAGGGTTAGGCCCTGGCGAAGCTTGTGTAGCCTTTGTGGTGAGGTTTAGGTAACCAATATATTCGGCGGCGGGATCAGACAGCCATGTCACCAAGGCATTCACTTCGCTGTCCACTTTCCATCCATTATTGTTATCCACCCCATTGTGAAAGGTGTAAAGATGACTATAAATGCGCATCTCAGTCTCGTTCATTGGACTATTATTGTAGGTATAATTACCTATAAACACGCACTAGTTACAATGTTAGAGAAGGTGATGATAAGAAGAATCTAAGTACTTACATCTCAGCCTCACTAATTGGACTGAGATGTTACGATGTATCTATCTAGTTTTTATACTACTCAAAGGTTATTTTATTTACCAGTGCATCTGACATATTATGTTGATTTGAAATCTGGTAATGTCCATTACCTGTTCCAGATGATTGCACTTGTACTAATCTGCTTTGTCACCATTATCCAACGAAATGGTCCTCCGCGTTCAATGAAGCTGGCTGCAAACCTGTTGATACAGGTGTAATGGACCAAGTGCTTGTAGTTACCAGAAGCAATAGGTATGTGAGTCAGAGATCTTTGCAAGTCATTGGGGTAGCAGAAAAGTCTGCATGACATGTATATAAACCATTTTAATGAGTTTGTTAAGCTTTCATTTTGGAATTTGGAATTTCTCTGCACAATACACTGGTGAAATTTCAAGCTCCAACTATTCCATCCTTTGGTATTATCACACATCATCAAGGGTTATTCTCCATCCTCTGGCTATTCCTCGGGCTTTGGGTCAGCTTATCAAAGCTATTCCCAGGCCCTGCCTCACTGTTGTCACACAACATTGAGGGCCATCAAGTTCAGGCTTGGCCTTGTTATACTTTGCCAACAACAAGCAAGTGCTGTTTGAAGAGCTGATAAAAAGCACTGTCTGTCATCCAGGCAACACTGGTAGTGTGAAGGCTGAGATAATACCCCTCCCATGACTAGAATTACACACAGGATGATTCTCATTTATCATTTAATTTCATACTGTATTGGCATAGTTCCTCCAAAACAGGGCTCATGTCATTCAGGAGCTACTATGTCCTACCTCCTTTCTCCAAGGCCACCCTGTTATCTTTCACCTTTTGACTTGCTACTTCTTCAATTTTATCAAGTACCTCTCACTCTCCATCTTCTGCTTCCATAGTCTCATGACTGAGGCTTGGTCAAAGCTTATCTGAAATCATTGCTAAGCTCTTCCATAGACATTGCATGAACTTGATCAGATGCAATTTTCCCTTGGTTGACATATCAATGAGGGATGAGAGTTGAGGATCCAAGGAGAAGAGATACTCTTCTATATCAGACCAACAACTCTCTAGTGATGTTAAGGAGGCTGTTAAGGAGTGATTTGTACATCTTCAAGGACTCATGGGGGACTGGCAGAGAGCACAGAAATCAAGAATACTTCAAAATCTCCAAAAGTGATGATTTGTTAAAATTAGTGCAAGTTACCAGGTATTGCTAACTTGCATGGAAAAGCAAGAATCATTCAAATGCCCAAAAGTAACAGTTTGTTGAAGTCAGTACAAGTTGCTAGTGTGCTGCCAACTTATGCTAAAAGTTTGTCAAATTCTCAAAAAGTGACATTTTTCTAAAATCAGTGCAAGTTAGTAGTACCTGGCAACTTGTGCTGATTTCAAGGATTTTTTAAATTCTCAAAAAACTATCCTTAACACACATCCTCTTCTATACTAGTCGACTGTTTTTGGTCTCAGATATTAATCAGGTATGCCTCTCATGCAATTAAAATTCCAATTTATCCATTTCTGTGGATGGCCACATATCCCTGAACATTTTAAGGGTGAACCAAGACAGTTTTCCACATTTGGAGATTTCTATTTAAGGGCGCACGTGGGGAAGATCGCGGCGTTCCTGATGCGGTGCATAGGGTGATAATGATAGGTTGACCCTCTGGCGCCTTGCACCAAAGCCAAGCACAATAAGGACTGACCCTCTTGCATAGAAGTCGAGCGCAACAAGGATTGGCGAAGCTACCTTGTTCAGAAGCCACCGAAGGCCGCCCGCGCAGCGAGTAGGTATATAAAGTCAATGTATTCCTCGCTGCAAAGCAATGTCACCGATCATGGCGACTTCAGCCAGACAACTCGATGTCTTTTGTCTGTTATACTCCACCTCTCTATTAATCATGTCGCTTTTTGCATTCGGACAAATGTTGTCCAACCAACATATCACTGTCCATGGTCAGCTAGATTGGAACGAGCTGCGCGTCCTTTCAATTCAGCTATTTTTTGCCATGTCCCTTTTTTTATGCTTCATATATACCTTCCCTAGCATCCATCGTGCGCAGTCATCGGGAGTCGATATACCACGTGTCACGTCGTGGATTCCATGGCTAGGCCATGCATTCCAGTACAGCTTTGACAATGCAAATTTCTTGATATCTTGCCGGTAAGAACCGCCTCTCATCTCTTTAACTTGGAATGCTAACTTTACAACCTTCCGTAGCCAGCGATACGGCACCGTGTTCAAATTCCAGGTCGGAGGAACGAATGTAGTCGCAATCTCCCAACCAACCGCAGTGGTTAACCTCCTCCGTAGCACGAAAACCGACGTGGTGGATTTTCAGATGCTACCATACTTCGCTGGGTTTAAGGATCATTCCCGAATGCCTATTATCTGGTCCATGGGCAGCGTAAAGGCAATGACAATTTTAGGCTCCAGGTTGTCGCCACGCCATCTAGTATCTTCATCCACAACGTTTAATCTCAAGCTGTATGAACTTGTCGGTGAGGCAGCAGCACGAGCAGACGGCGGTGGCGGCGGCGGTAACTCCGAAGTCGCAATAGGCATTGCAGACTTTGTACGAAGGAGCATGTTCGTGGCGACGTCCTTTACGTTCATGGGCCCTCACTTCTTAGAGGAGGATCTAGAAAAGGCCTATAGGGACTATGTTGTGTACGACGATGGCGCCATGTGCCTCGTCCAGAGGCTGCCGTTCCGAAGAGGAAAGATGAAGGCTACACGGGCGAGGGAGCGCCAGGTGGAGAAGATGATTGCGTTTCTGAAGCAGTACTGGTGCGAAGAGGACGGAGGGCACATCGAAGGCGCCGCGGGCTCGTTCATGTCGACTGTTGTGGCCAGCATGAAGAAAGGCGAGCTGACGGAGGACGAGATCGCGCGGCTCCAGTTTGTGTTCTTGTGGGGGAGTTACGCAAACCTGAGCCAAGTGTGCATATGGGTGCTACATCATCTCCTTGCAGGTCCGGAGATGTTTGCGGGGATTAGCGGGGAACATGGGATGCTGAACGGGCGGTTTGCGAACGTGACGGCGTTGCTGCATGCTGACCCGAGAGAGTTGGAGAAGACATTCCCACTGCTGACGTCAGCAATTCAGGAGTGTCTGAGGCTGGTGTCGCTCCCTGCGTCTGCGCGGCAGGTTACAGAGGATATAGACATCTTGGGAGAGGATAACCGGCCCATCCGTATTCACAAGGGAGAGATTATCCTGGCGGACGTGCTTAATATGCACCTTAATGACAAACATTTTGAGGAGCCGTCTGTGTTCAAGTATGATCGCTTCGTTAACCGTGGGGATGACTCTAGTGCGCAAAGCAAGGCATTCTTACCGTTTGGAGCAGGCTTCCATAAGGTACGTTGAATTCATCATAATTGAAGCAAGGCGCGATTCATTTTACCTGTGATATGTTTTCAGTGCGCAGGTCGACACTTTGTTGTACACGCCATTCGCATGTTCATCATCCTTTGCTTCCACTTTTACGACTTTAGTCCAAGCTCAAAGGAGAACAACTCGCTCCCTCCGGTCGATCCCACTAGTTTCTTGACTATTGTGCGGCCACAGGAGGACCGCCTTATCGTCTTGAGGCGACGGCTAGTGCTACCGGTTGTATAAATAGGTCATTGTGGCCTGCACACTGCAGGACTAACAATGTTTAGACTCAGTTTAAACATGAGTTTGTACTTGAAACTAAGATTTCTTGTAAAAAATATATTGTCTTTGAGGCAATGGCTAGTGCTACCGGTTGTATAAATAGGTCATGTGACCTGCCCACGTGTTGGGAGTTTACAAACCACGACTTTGAGTTTCAGGAGAATCCCTTCATAAGTATGATGCAGGTTGTTTTTAGAAAATGATGCAAGGAGTCTGACACCATGGTCTACCCTGCTACCTGTAACACAACCTTCAGTGTTATGTTGTACAGGACTGGGATCCTCACCCTGAGTTGAGTTAAGCCAAGCCCTTGACTTAGCCAAACCCAGACTAGGGCTTTTGGAGAGTTTTGGCTCAGCTTTGAATTTGGAAGGCTCTGAGCCAGGGGTTAGGTTAGGCATGTTACTAAGAATACTTTGTAACTCTGCCACACATCAGAAGCTTCAATCCAGTATGATAGGGGGGGTTGATAGATGCTCCATATCATCCACATGATATGATGTCTGATGAAGAGCAAGAGGACAAGGAGACTCAATAATCTGTAAAAAAGATGCATAGTTCTGAAGAGATAGATATTCCAAAGGAACTCTATCTCATGAGTCAAATGGACTTTGTCATCCATGTCAACCACAGCCAATAATGTTACATTGTTTGTAAATCTAGGCTAATCTGAAAGAGGTTAGAGTACTCACTCAAAGGTGTAGTTGTTTAAAGACTTCTATATACCAAACAGTTTGGAAGAAACAGTGAATGGGAAAGAGTCTGTGGGGATCTAAGGTATATGTATGTGAATTAAAAGTGATAGATATAAAGAACAAGAGAGGTAAGAAAATTGTAAATTAAGAAAAAGATTAACAGATCAGGAATAAATCCTGAACATGTTACCATGACTCTTCAGGTAGGGACAACCTCATACTAATCCTTTGGAAGATGATCCTGAATGTCAGGGATGTTTATACCATAGGGTATAACAGTATTGACTGTCAACACTGTTATTTTTTATTGCTCAATATGATTACATAATCATTTGATCACATCAGGGAGATAGACTCAAGCTGGATAAAGAAAATACAAAAAGATTCACAGCTCTAAGTTCCTTGAAAAGATGAGGATAGTGATGGGGATAGTCAGGGTGCTTCTTTCTAAGAAAACATTGTGATTGGACCTGACTATTGGTTGTTCACTAAACACCAATAGAGTGGTTCATGAAACTTGATAGATGACAAGGTTGTTAAGTGTCAATGTCCTGATTGATGTGATGGTAGTTCAGATCCCAAAAGCTTCATTTGGAAAACATCTTTTGGAAGAAGGACAACAGTGATGCAAGGGCCATAACATAATTGTGACACATTCTCTGTAAAATAACAAGTCAACAAGTCACCAAGTTATTCTCCAAGTTTAAGTCATGCTCAAGTCAAGTCAAGTTTAAGTCCAAGTTCAAGAATTCAAGAATAGTCTAGAACATGAGTTCAGAGATCAGGGGTTGGAAAGAATCATTGATAGAACAAAGCAAAGCATGCTTTGTTATCATAGCTGACTTTATTTTCCATCCTCTGGATTTTGTGAACTGCTCAGAGATGAGGAGGGACGACACTTGAGGTCGTCAAAGTAAGAACAGGTGAACTCGTGGCCCTGTTCGGCCGCCTCGACCGTTCTGCGCAAATGGAATGCTCGGGAGTCCTATCAGAGTGCACAGTTCAGTATTAGATCGGATAAATTCAGCCTGTATGACTTACCGTGGCGTCTGTGCTTGTGGTATGTAAGTCTATCCTTGCGGTCGCAAAAATCCAGAAGGACGCCGCGATCTCCCTCCGATGCATCAGCTTACATGAGAATATGGAGTGATGGCACCGAGTACTACGTCGTGGCTCTGTAGTCTGCGGTGGCCTGGTAGAAATTCAGTCACCCATCTGGTGGATGTCAGGGATGTAGAATAACGTGCCTTCAACTGCATCGCGTATCACTGCCAATAGCTCTATTTCAGTATCAAATTGATCCAAGAGCTTAGCTCCCGCAGTGGTTCCAAACACAACGCGTCTGTGGACTCGATTGTTTTCAAGGGGGGGGGGGGGTTCCTGACACCTGAGGGGCGATTTGTGGACACCGAATCCAGCCTCCCCGCGAAAAGCACGTCGTGAGAAGAGCATTGCCTTCACTCGTACCCTGCGCCAAGACGCTGTGGATCTGGTCATAAATCTCCCTTTCGGTTTCACAACCATTAAAAACCCAGGTATCTTCGATGATGCACCAGATTCCTTCGTCAGATGGCTCAAGACGCTGAGCAACCCAGTAAATCGACCCGTTGCCACGTATGCCCGTGGTGTGAAATAGCGTTCTTCGGACGACGTAACTTATATTTGGAATATGGAGGGTGTCCTTGTTGGATGCACTGCCGATCGGCTCGCGAGGGGGCGGTGTAGAAATCAACGTTAAGCTGTTTTCGTGCCAAATAATGGTATCCATCACGAGGTCATGTCCGTCGCAAAGGAGTAAAGCACTAGCCCACACAGCTTCCAGGGGCCTCTGTGGTAGTTGACAGCATATCCCTGTACAGTACGGCCTGGATCAAAACTGCTCCAGACCAAATCCAAATTTTCGAAGTGGAAACTCTCCACAAACCGATGGTTTCTTGGGCAGAAAACACTTGTTCAGCGTACGTCCCCACCTGGCCAAACGTATCCGCTTTTTTACTCACTTAATTCAGCCTTGCATCTCCTACGGCGACGCAAGAACTCCAACTCGGTTTGTTTCTGGAACTAGGCTGCGGGGGAATAAAGGGCCAGTCCCTTGAATAAAGACATCGGAATTAAGAGTATGGTGGGGCTCAAGATCATCTGGCACGCATAATTCGTGGGTATCGGTAAGGTTCTGAATCTTATTATGTCCCCTCGGTTACTTCATCCATGGATTCACCATTTGGGCTAGGAGATTAAAGAAGTCGGCACCGATCTCTTTTTCAAGGCCATACTTTTCGTGAATACCTACACAACGAGGACAACAATGAAGCAGAGGATATGTATGTGTAGCGAAGGCTGTTGCGTCTATCTGTGACGCTACAAGGGACTGCTCTGACAATGACGAGTGGGGTAGGACCCAATACGATACTCTCAAGTCGGTGTGGGGGTAATATCTAAACGCAGACGTCGACGTACTGTCCAGAGTCACTCAAATCTGCTGCAAACTCACGGAAACGGACCCTCTAAGGTCCCACCTCGTTGCGCCCCTCTTCCCACCAGCTTCATTCCAACCTGGCGACGACAATGCATATAAAACGTTCTGTCTCCAAACCTACAGGGTAAACGTGGCGTCATCATTATATATTCCCCCCTCTTCTCTTTCTTACGTGTCCCTCCGGTGCTAACAGACTCGCCTACTATCTACCACGCCACAGACATTGCAACTATGGCGCCCCGTGACCTAGGCGAGTTGGTGGATGCCTCCCTATGCGTATAGGGAATGCGTCGTGGGTGCCAGAATCATCCCGTGCGTCGTCATATTACTGCTCATCTACTTAACCAAGCTCACTCACCACTCCCACCACCCCCTTGAAACATGTAATAACCAGTAACCGTGATGATCACAAACGGTCATAAGAACAGGCTGCGCATCGGTGGTCATCCCCAAGCGACGGTGTATGCTATCGCCGAAAAGACAAGTTTTGAATTTCTGCTCTAACACTAATGGATTTATAATTATGACTGAGTCGAATGGTCTCCTTGCTTTCTGCGAATATCATCAAGAGTGGGCGGTGAAGCGTTTTGTTTATGCTCAATCTGTCGAGTGCGATATGAGGTGTCATATAAGCGAGCTCGGCCTGCCTCAGCTTTGGCGGCTTGTCTCGGCTCAAGCAGATAGAAAAAAATCCAAATTTATTTTACACATATACACTGGGAAAAGTGGATTATTCCCTATCTGGGAATATGGCTTGGAAAGTGGACATTTAAAATGGTTAATTAATTCTCAAAAAAATGGAATATTCCTCGGAAACATAAAATATTCCAATTATTTTCTGAGCTAAAGTGTTTTTCTAGGATATTTGATATTTTCCTAGAGTATTCAGAGTCAGGCTATGCCTGAAATATCATAAATGTCCTTGTGTCTGGAAGTTCTCAGAGATTTAGCATTTTCTGGGAATTCCTGGCAAAAGAGTAGATTGTCTATATTTTATATTCCACAATCTGGAAAATTCTCTGGAACGTGTTTGGGCTACATTACATCACTTCCAGTGTAGAATGTCCGGAATATGCATTGTACATATTTTATATTCCACTATCTGGAAAATCCTCCGGAGCATGTTTGAGTTACATTACATAACTTCTGGTGTAAAATCTCTGGAATATGCATTGTACATATTTTATATTTCACTATCTGGAACATTCCCCCGAACATGTTTGGGCTACATTACATAACTTCTGGTGTAAAATGTCTGGAATATGCATTGTACATATCTTATATATTCTACAATCTGGAAAATTCTCTGGAATATGTTTGGGCTACAATATTTTCATACTGGTGGAAATTTTAAATTGAGTGTTTTTAGAAAATCAACATAATGAACTATTTATCTAAGTTAAACAACTATTTTAGGGAAGTGTGAGATGGTATAATCTAAGCCATTGCAGTTAGGATGTTGTAAAAACTTCCTTTGGTGATAGAAGCTAGATATACTACTACAATCAATTCAATGCCAAAAGTGAAATAATAAATAAGGACAATAAGGCTAACGTGCTAGCACAGATTTGGCCCAGACTTACAGATATCCCTAAGAAAAACTCATCAATGGAAGTTTGGACACAAACAAAACATCAGACCCATAAGAGTTGCATTCAATAGCCCACTGATTATTTGCCCTACTTGGATCAATAGTTCTTCAGTAGAAAATTCCAGAAGCTGTGAAGACTGGTTAGCAAATAAAGGTATACCTACCCCCCTTTACCATTACTTTTTTCCAAGGGAATGTTTGCCAAAAATGAAACTGGCAATGTCAACTAAGTAAACGGGGGAAGATTGGTGCTGCAGATGGCACTCACAAACAAAAACTATGATATTGCTTTAATTTGTTTGGCAAAATACATAGCCCACTTGGGTGGTGGGTGGTGTCAGAAGATAGCCATGTATTAGGGTGTAGGATTACTCACAGAGGCAGCAACTTGAACCTAGCCACATGCAATGCATTCTCTGTTGGTTGAGGATGGTTCATGCAAGGTCAATGACATGCTGTGGCAGCATTTTAGTTTGAAGTTCCACATAGATACGACTGTTCTACTCACAGTAGGATGAGGATAGTGACTGCCACTGGTGTTGCATTCACCATTGTACCATCAAGCAATTTCCTCCCTCTTGTCCCAACCCTGAAGTGTAACTGGCTATGCGTTTTGGAAATGTTCTATAGCTTGGTTCAGAGGGAATCAACCATGTACTTATGCAAGAGACAAAGGACATCCCAGACTGCTTCAAGTCTTCCAGCCCATTGTCTCCCCAATTTCTATATTGTCATATGTGACATCCCACTTAAAGGTTGTATGATGAGGTGATAGCTCATGGTCCATTGTGCAGTGCTCAGAGGCTGCCCATGTTGCTCAGAGAGTTATGGATCTCAACCACTGGGAAGGCCTCTATAGTCTCAGTCTCAGCTCTGTGTTCTGGCTGAGGCATGGAGAACATATGTTGAAAGACCCCACTATGCCAAGAGATCAGTGCATGGTGAACACAGAAAAGCATAAGTGGATCATTTGCATGCAAAACCATGCTTCTGTTATTGAACCTGCAAAATACAATGATCAGAAGCTGTGCTGGATGAGGACAGAGAAACTACAAACCAAAGATCAGACTGCCGAAATAGCTCAAGCCACAGCCATAGCAGTTGCAGTCTTGGTCTTGTGCTGAGGCTGGGAAGGGGTGCCACCCTGGGTCTCGGACTGTGCCATTGGCAGTGTCAAGCCTTCCTCTGCTGGTGGCTTCTATGCTTCATCAGGCTGGGGAAGTGTAGAAGCAGTGTTGGTATCTGTGGCAATGGCAGGCATGGAGCTGAGGTTGTGCTTGAGGTGCTTGATGTCATCAAGGGTGGTGGTGAGGAGGGTAGCGAGTTGTGCTGCAGAAGAGGGAGTTGCAGTCACAGTCAGAGTCAAGTATGGCCCTGACATCTGGTAGGAAGTGGAGGCAAAGACCACTGCAGAGGAGGGGTTGGCAATGTTTTGCAGAGTCATAACAGGTGTACGAGGGCACTAAAGTGCTAATAAGGAACTGGGGTGATGGAATGATGGAGTCACTGACAATTAGTGATTTTAATGGAATAAGTGAAACAGGGTAATAAAAACTTCTTGTCCTTACATGTATTTCAATCTCAAGGTTATGGGGTTAGAATTGCATTGATGATTAATCAAATAACATGGGATGATAGAGAGAAAAGACTAAAAGAGGAAAAGCTGCCTTAGGCCTCAAGGGCCAACTGCATGTGGACTGCAGTGTTTTTGCATCTCTAATGTGCTATGCCTGACTGCTGTATCCATCCTTTTGGTGAGGTATATGTATCAGCTATATAATTTGGTCTATTGAGTTGTGGAGGTATAGCTGTGCTATGTTGTGAGCTATTTGCTGTTTGTTTGAGGGGTGTCCAGAAGTCAATATATGCAACTCTCATTGCTTTGAGCTGCTGTCCTGGTGAGTTTTGATGCTTATCCTTTAGGACTATTTCTCTGATATTATATCCTTAAGTTCTGGGCTCCAGAATGTAGTGTTATATTCATGTGTGGCTGATGCACAGTGAGTGATTACAAGATCAAGATAAGATGAATATAACATTGCTTTGGGCCTGAGGACCAAAGTTTGGTATTAGGCATGGGGAAAGCTCTGACAAAGTGTTACTCTGCACTCTCCTACAACAGGGATTTTTCCATTCTCCTTCAAAATGAAGTTTCACACTCTCCTTCAACTGGGAGCATCATACTCCACTCACCTCCAACTAGGAGCATCACACTCCACTCCAACAGGGAGTTTCACACTCTCCTTCAACTTGGAGCATCATACTCCACTCTTCTCTAAAGGGAGTATCAGTCTCCACTCTTCTCCAACAGAGAGTTTCCCATTCTCCTCCAAAACAGAGTTTCACACTCTCCTTCAACTGGGAGTATCACACTCCACTCTCTTCTAACAGGCAGTTTCCCACTTTCCTCTAACTAGGAGCATCACACCCCACTGCCCTCTAATTGGGAGTTTCACACTCCACTCTCCTCTCACAGGGAGTTTCCCACTTTCCACTAATAAAAAATACAATTGAAATATTTTGTATAATTTCTGTATTTTATTTGATATTTGTTTGAGCTTTTATTGAAGTTTCTTGAATGCACTGAATAGGTGCTAATTCTGTAATCTAAGTGGGTGTTGTCAGGGGACAACAAGTTCATCCCCCTTATCTCCTGATTTTCTTCCATCTATTTCCCTTATTTCCTTTCTTCCTTTTACTCCTACTACCTGTTTAACTATTCTTTTATCCTTTTCCTTTGCTGACTGTGACAGATTTCTTATGTCACAGTCACGGTAGCTATACCGTTGCTGTTTAGGTAAGGGGGTCCTTAGTTCTTTCTCTTCTGGACCTCCCTGCCAGGTAAGCAGCTCACATGTATTTAGCTACATTACCTATATATTTACTTCTGGACCTCCCTGCCAGTTCTGATTTAGCTCTGTAGGTAAGCTTGGGGTTAGAGTCCCTGGGTCAGGCCCTGGGTAGGAAGGCAGGGCTGGGTAGTATCCCGCTGTCTGACCTCCCAGCAGACACTGGGATCTTTATCTGAGTAGGTTGCCCTTACAGGTGTGTATTGAGTTGCAGGGGATACACTGATGCAAATGCAAATTGTCAGCACTTAAAGATCATGTATAGTAATACAACCTTAGTAGGTAGAGATAATGTTATTATTTATCTATTTACCACGCGAAGATTACATTATGTAATCTACTGATGCATCAGTAGCACCGTGCAGAATAAAACAACAAAAACAACATAAAAACACTACTAATGAGAATTCAAGGCCTTGGGGCTCAGAATATATTCTGTTTACACCTTTAGAATCACTCAGTGAACGATCCCTGAGGCTATGCAGGGGCGAAGGTGCGCATATATGTGCTTCGGACATGAACGGGCTCCAATAGCCACTGATCAAGCCCCGCGTGGCTCTGAAACACTTCCAACAATCCATACAACAATCCAACTTCTATTCCTGACCACCCCTATTGTCGCTGATCCACGAATGAAGCCAATCACTTCGATTTAATTTAAACAAGCACCCGGAGCTTCGAAATGGAGTTTCACATTTTTCTCTTCTCTTTTCTCTTGTTATTTTGACTGGATATAGTAGTTAAACACATGATCTGCATTTCCTATCACACAAAGATCGGTTTCAGATGTTTTGAACATGTTTTTAGTACATTTTTGTGCATTCTTCCCCTCATGTAGACTGCAACCCCAGAATCGCTCCATCGCCCCAATATTCTTCTTGGAAACACAAAGGACAATTATTAGCTTGCTCTCACTATAAGTATGCTTGTAATTCTCGTCAGAATCTAAGGCAGTATAACCTCCACATCTCTGGCATAATCCCTATCACTTTGCTTGATATCTTTACAACCCTTGCTTTGTTAATGAATCGTCACCAGCCGTTCGTCATCATTTCAAGTGTTCTATTCGACTCAGTGGCTATCTCAAAACCGATAAGTTTGCACTATCTACCTATCTCAAAACCGATAAGTTTGCACTATCTACCTATCTACAAGCCCACGTCAGTGTACGCAAACTTTAGGTGCTGACATTTTGCTCCCGCATCAGCACATCCCCCGCACTAGAATTCATATCCCGCTTAGATTATCTTTTAGGTGCTTAAAGACTGCCTCAAGTAAACTTGAAGAAAATCTCAAAAACAAGTCAAATAAATTCAGATGAAATATATAAAAATTCCCATTCCATTTTCTTATTAGATAAAGCTTCAACCTAACAAATTTGAAGCAACTATTGAGTTGAATAAATGCTTTGAGTTGAAAGCAAATGGCCGGTGATGATTTTGCTAGCAGAAAAGCAGTTGTGGAGATATTGAGCAAGTGATTCAGAATATAGAGCACTTGGTGGAGTTTTACTGCCTTAATATTCAATGAGAACTACAATTGTATTTCAGCAAAATAGTAGCTAGGGTGAGTCTCTTGTGGGTGATGAGAAGTATAGGGGTGGTGGAGCAGTTCTGGGGTTTGAATTTACATGAGGGGAGGATTGCACTGAATTGGAAGTAACTACAGCTTAAAACTTCTGAAACTGATCTGTGAGCTGTGAGAACTACAAATCATGCAAACTACAATTATTTTTGAGTTGAAAGAACAAGAAAAGTCATGAGAAAACTTCTTAAATTCCATCCAAAGGTCCAGGCACTTGTCCTAAATGAAATGGAAGCATTTGGGCTTTGGTTGTGGATTGGTGTCAATAGGGGTGAATAGAAATTGTTTTCTGATTACCATATTTATCTTTGGTAATGTTTCAGAGTTGCATGGCCACTAATTGTTGGCTATTTGAGCCCATTCATATCCAAATAGTGTATGTGCATCCCTTTGCAATTGTTTCTGTTTGGGGTTGTTCATCTGATCAAATCTAAAAATAAACAAAACAACTCTAAGGCTGCTAGCCCTGAATTGGAACTGCATATCCTGTATAATTGTTTTTGTTTTTCTATTTTCTCTTAGGCAGCTCTGTTGATCCATCAAGGTGATTATGTAATCTGATGTTTGTAGGATAGGTAATAGTAACAACTTGTTCTTTGTTTTCTGTGGCCTTTAATTAGTATACTCGTACATTACCTACTTTCTGACCCTCATGGGCTCTTTTTCATTTGCTCTCACTTCCAAACCATTCAGTATATAGGTAGAGCATTTGCATATATATTCTCTGGTTCAGTTATTGTACATCTACTTGTTTGCTTTACTCAAACTTGTCAACTCTTTGCGAAATACCTTGGATAACAACCCCTAAAACAACCACACTGTTGAGTGAGTACTCTAACTTCATTTATATTAGTTTAAACACACTTCAAAAGAATGTGAGATCACTGGCTGTGGTTGACATGGACTGCAAAGTTCATTCAATCCATGAGATAGAATCCTTTCAGAATCTCTATCTCTCTGGAACTCTCTATCTTTTCACAAACATTCTAAAAGCCATTTACTTTTACTGTAGAACTTCTATTCACTTTTGAATATCATTCCATTACTATTAGAAATATTTCTGATTGAGACTCCCTCCAGTTACTTGGACATCCAAAATACGGGGACAGAATGCTGAGTCAGCACAACACATAAGTTGAAACCAAGTCACTCTGATCCACCCAGAAGTCTACTGGAACCTCCAGAACCCAAGTATATGCTAAGTAACCCTCTGCAGAAATTGAATTATCATCCCCAGAATATCATTTATCATTAGTAACAACCTGTCATTTAACACCTAGCTACAATTGTGGGGGAGTATAACAGTGATTCAAAATCTATTAATAACAAACCTATAAGTCTGGTAGACACTGAAATATCTGATTGAATGGTTGAATGCAATTTCCTATCAAACTCCTGGTAGTTGAGCTATTCAACTATCTTTGAGGCACAAGTCAACTTTTGGAGAATTTTCTGCCTTATTTTATTCTTTAGAACTACAAGAGTATTCAAGGATTCTGAGTACTATAGTATCTATCTACTGGATGCAAAGATAACTGTAGCGGTGGAATGATTCTGGCAGTTTCTGTGGAAGTAGGGTGGTGGAATGGTTCTGGAGGTTTCTGTGGAAGTAGGGTGGTGATGTAGCTGAATAAGGGTAACTAATTCTATTCTATTGCAAGTCATCTTAAAACTTGTGTCTAGAGTATTGAGAAGTACAAAGTGAGTAATCAACATGTTGTTGATATAGAGAATGAAAAAGATAAGAGAAAATATACTAGGGCAGTGAGGATGAAGGTTAATTGTAGGTTGTATGCAGATGTGGGCAGTGATGCCTGGCTATTGTCACGATCACGGTTTACGATTTGTTCCTCCGTCCGAACCATCCGAACACCACATTTCCGAATCCACTCTTCGGAACCCGCGTCATCGGCAGACTTGTCACACCTACAACCCCCTAACACCTCGTCACTCATAACACCTTGAATCATCCTAGCAACATCACAAGGACACAATCAAGAAACCAGATTCTATTATTGGCCTGTCCTCAGAAAAGAAGCACCTACACTATCCCCATCACTATCCCCATCTATTTCTAGGAACTCAATAGAAGGGTCGATTCTATGCTTCTAAAAGCTTATGGAAACAATACATACGATTCCGCATGTGGACGAGTTCATCCCCATCACTCAGGACCGTCGTTTAAAGAGGTGAAACAAGGGTTCGTTTACCCGAAACGACATACGGTTCGGAAACAGGTTTCAGGGTGTGTTTCTAGTTCGTTATACCCCTTTCTCATCCACAAGTTTTATCCCGTTCTTGTCCTCTATTCATTATGGTCATTAACTAGAATACATGTACTGTAGCTACTTTTCCGATCCTTCACGGACTATTTCCCATTCGCCCTTGCCTCCGAACGTCCCAGTATATAAGTAGCACATTCGCATGTATGTTCTTTAGTTCAATTATCGCACGTCTACTTGATTGATCTGCTCAACTTAACAATTCGTTGTGAACAATCAAAAAAAAGTAACTTCATTTCGAAGTAAGTCCTATAAAACCTATTACTTTGAATTTGATTACACTTTGGAAGAATGTGATCATGCTGGGTGTGATCGGCGTGGACCATACGGTTCATCCGATCCACGAGGTAGAATCCTTTCGGAATATCTATCTCTTCGGAATTATGCACTTCTTCGCAAACGTTCCAAAAGCCCTTCGCTTTTTCTGTAGGATTACCTTTCATTTTTCGGACACCATCCTCTTCATGTGGAAACCTTTTCCAATGTTATTGCTAACAATATATTTGTTCATAACATTCAACTTTGATAATCGGATTCTGACAGCTATCTTCCAGTTCCTGTCTGTGCACTTTGGAAACTCTCACTTCTTTCTATTTTTATCTCCATCATCATTGATAGTTGCTTGTGTGGAATGTGTGATTGTTTGGGTGCAAACGTTCAAGGGTGGATATATGTGCTTGTTGTTAAGTGTGGGTGATCACAGGTCACTCTCTGTAGCGTCATAAATGTGGAAAAATAGATTTTAAGGGTGTTGAACCCTAATTCAAGAGTATGATGTCCATGTGTGTGATGATTTTTTTGCCCAGTGTCCTTTGATGTGATCCTTAATATTATGTAAGCAGAGAGTCAAATATACAATAACATATTCTATACTCTGACCCAAATGGCTGACATTTCTACTCTGACATTTATGCAAGCAGGACTCTGGAAAAAATAACACTCACATATTTGCATCGCATGAAAGCGACGTTGGACACCTCTCGCCATTAATTATTGCCAAGCCCAAGGAAAGACTTGCTTCGCGAAAGGTATGTCGAGCCACAACACTGACAGTCCGACCACAGAAGACCTCCATTTTATTATGGGAGCAGGAATGGGCAGTATCTCTGCATTATTCCACGGTCGCTTCAGAATGGCAGCGAGTGGAGCTATCTCCGTGTATCAGGAGCTTAGCCGGAGGATCCAATCCTCCAGTTCCGTTTCTAGGTGTGATCTCCACTATGCATATCCAGCGCGAAAGTTGGAGCTTTAGTTGAGAATATTATATCTAATCCTGGTAATCGCAATGATCGAGTTTGCGATCTAGATTGTTATTCTTCCTGGCACATTGGTGAACTTTGGTTGCTGGACCGAACTCCAAGCAGAAGTGGAGCGTTGGATTATCTTCAATCACGTGACATCACCACGCTTCCTTGATTCGAACTACATGTCTAAAATTGTTCAATCATGTAACCACGTAGAGCTTGGTTCGGCTCTACTCCGAGTTACGCACGTTCTTCCACTGTGAAGGCCTTTGGAACACCCATGAAGCTGAGATTTTTCTTAAGAGTGAAAATACGCAGACCTATGTCTGGTACCTGGATACATAGGTATAAGCTTGCATAGTGGAACTGCACCTCCTGATATCAAAGGCACAAATTTAATGGGAATCTGTATAAATATTCGTCTGCCAGGAGCAAGATCAGCCCACGAAACAATGAAAATTTCGGCTTTCCTCTCTGTTGCTCTACTACTCCTCGCTGGAGCTGTTGTCTCCAAAGAAGACGTTCCGGTCGTGCCTTCAAAGTTGAAGAAAACCTCCTCTCTTACCAAAAGGGATTGTGAACCAGGATGGAGTGCTTGTTCTCTACTTGTACCTGAGATACACTCTGCTAACCACAGTTTAAACCGTAGGTCCGTGTACTGCTAGTCAAGGAGGGGGTTGCTGCCTGACTGGGGACAACTGTGTACGTTTTATAATGCCTTTATTTGCACTAAGGATTAATTTGAACTTTTATAATGCAGTGCACAGATGGAACGTGCTGTTCTGCGGGTTACACGTGCTGCAACAATGGTTACTGTATGTCTTTTGCTATGATGAGCCTGTTTTTCGCTTATGCACGCATCTTCTGAAACAATTCATTTAGGCTGCCTGGATGGGTATACATGCTCCCCTGATGGTTCTTGCTTCTAAAACCAACGTTGAGGTGCTCCACAAAGACGTCCCTCCCCCCTATTTAACATTTTTTGTCGATGAAGCGCTGGCGTTGCCGTAGCGGACTGTTATGAACGAAGATCTTATTTAACTTTTACCTCGTACAAGGCTTTGGCATCAGAAAGAGCAGGGAGAAGTTCCAAGCGTCATACTTGCCTGGTGACGCTTTTACGACGCACACCACTGAGTGAGCCTGGACTCTGAATATGCTCATATATTGTCTGGTTGCTGATGGGTGAAGACAATTTCTACTTCGATCGTTTCAATGGCCGCAAGAAATATACTGCTACTGCGCAGAAGGGTATATCAAAGTGAGTTGCGAAGTTTTTTGGTATATCTTGTCTGTCAATCGACCAACTTCAAGGCAATACTATTATGTAACCTACGTCGCACTACATCATTAGTTATGTGTGAATCTTTGTCCCATGTTACCCATACATACGAAGATCATGGCGTTTCTTTGTAAGGGAGGCAACGAGAAAAAAATGATACTCGAGTATCACTGGCCAGACTCAGAAATCATGTCAGCATCATGTTATGTTCTGTTTTACGACACCTTTTTGCCTTATGTATATCGAATGATTTTGCATGCACCCTTGGAAGTAGAACACCTCTCTCATGAATCTTTCGCCTTTCACACACACGGCTGTGAATAGACAGCTAATATATCACAAGCGCAACAGCTTCTCAGAAGAACTTGTATTCTTGGATACGTACGGGATCTTCTGACTTTGTAATGCTTTATTTTTGCCTAGGGCTACATCGACTTGCTGATAATTTGCAGTGTTGTGAAAAAGCTAACGGAGTATAGTGCTTACTCCTATCTTTCTTGGCTTTTTGTATGAAGACCACACTTTGACAATGGAGGGACGCTGACCAAGGCAACGAAGATATCAAAGCTGACTCTATCACCTCAATCAGAATTATGGAGGTGATAACACCCCCACATATGCCTCTGAAACACAAGCTATCAAGATGTGAGTGTTCGATTGTGGATGTAGTTCAGAAATTAAATGAATGTCTCTCGAGTTGTAACATACACATTATTGTCGGCCTACCTATCGGACCTTCTGCACCGTTTTTTTATCTTGCCAAGTTATGCTCTTGAATCAGAGGAACAGGGAATAAGGTAAGGAATTTATCCCGGACGCTACGTACTGGGCCAAACACATAAATGTTCGTAATAGTCCACCTTCCATAATAATCGTCCACAGATGGGATGTACGCCATCTAGCCGAGATCTTGAGCAAGCACGTCACTCTTAAACAAATTGACGGCAATCACTAGCTTGTGTATTGTATCGCGCAGGGTATGCAAATAACTGACCAATTTTGTGATGGAACGTGCAGGTGGGGAGTTCTAGCGAAATCGTACACATGCTGAAGATGTAGCAACTAAAGATGTCTCATCTTCAAGATAGGGGAAGATGAGTGTATTCCAAATTTACTCAAAGATAGACTAGGTAGCATGGTCACGAAGATGAGACGCGGGCTGGCGCTGAAGTCGGAATTACTCCAACAGACGAGTCATCTGTGTAAGTGTTGAATAATCGTGATGTTCACTAACCATCCCCAATGTCATATAAAAGGTCTTACATGGGAAAATGATACTTAGGAAATCCTTGGATGAAACTCTGCTCTTATACCCAAAGTGCAGATATGGATGTACATGGAATAATAAAAGTGAAATATGGAGAGTGTGAGAGAAAACTTAGAGATGAGTGTAGTGTACAACTAAATGGACTGCCTCAGCTTCTGGAATGAAGATGATTGTTAAGTCTATACCTAACTGGACTCTACAATAATATCAGTCCTCTGTAACTAAGAGTATAGGAAGTTACTCATGCTTCAGCTTCTGGAATGAAGATGAGACTCTATATTATATGAAGTGTAGAAAATATCTGTGTTTTATCCTTTCTAAAAAAATATTTCTCTGAGCTTCTTCCTTTGTGTTGGGAACCACACCACAATATTTACTCCTATCAGTGCATACCCCTTTTGTTCAATCCACACACAGTTCCACCTTTTCTTATCTGTCCACACTCTTATTTTTCCATCATACTATATAAGTAGAGTATAGGTAGTCTTATCACCTCAGTCAGTTATACCCAGACTGAGGTGAGTAGTTTCTTTTCTTGCAACTAGACATAGAATAACATACATACGTGTAGATTGTTTTTATAGGTACATAACCAATATTAGTCAGTTATACCCAGACTGAGATTGTTTTTATAGATTATCATTCAACAGGTTATGGGCCTTACCCATCTCTGTTAGTGATGGATTTGAACGATTTTTTTTTGAACATGCCACTCCACTACGTCATCTGCTTCCTCATCATGGCAACAACCCCAATTCCTCATGATACTGTTGCTCCATCCATTACATTACTATGTAACAGCACTACCTACACTGGCCCCTTGCTTGACAAGTTGAAAGCTAACTATAAACCATGGCTGAAGAGTGCCGACCTATTTCTTACCCTTGCTGGCTTTGTTGGTTATGTGAAGGGCACTATTCCTTAGCCTGACATCACTGAGCCTCGTGCTCTTGCCAACTGGAAGGCAAATGATTGTCACGATCACAATATGGACACCTCACCTATATCATGGATCTTCCGAACCACCTCTTCTGAAAAAATTGTCCGAACCCCGAACCATCATCGCCCCAATTACATCATTTTCATTCAACAACCTGGTTCTTCATCACTTTCCCTGCATCAATCTATCAATGTTTAGTGAAACACATCGTTGGTCAGGAGTAATCATAACCTTTTCCAAAAAGAACCACCCTGACTATCCCCATCACTATCCCCATCTTTTTCATTATACTCATTGATTGAGTTGTTTCTATTCTTTGGAAGCTTGCGATGACATTTCATATTATTAGACTTCATAATATGGATGTTTCAGACCCTCAGGATCAGCCTCCAAAGAACCTAGGGACGGTTATCTTTACCCGAAGAGCCATGCGATTCGGAAACATGTTTCAGGATTGGTTCTTAGTTCGTTTCACCCCCTTTCTTCATGGACAATTCTACTTCCATCCTTGTTCCTTGTTTTCTATGGCCTTTAGTTAGTATACTTGTACCTTAACTATTTTCCAATCCTCACGGACTCTCCCCCATTTGCTCTCTGTTCTGAACCCTTCGATATATAGCTAGCACATTCACATGTATATTCCCTAGTTCAATTATTGTATGTCAACTTGATCTTTTTACTCACACTTGCCAACTCGTCCTTAACTCACTTCAAACAACAACTTTATATTTGAGTAAGCACTCCAATTCCACTTTTATTAGTTGAATCCACGTCAAGGAATGTGAGATCATTGGCTGTGATCGACATGGACTGCAAAGTTCATTCGATCTATGAGATAGAATCCTTTCGGAACCTCTATCTCTTCGGAACTATGCATTTCATTCGCAAACATTCCGAAAGCCATTCGCTTTTACTGTAGGATTTCTGTTTATTTTCATAAACCATTCTAGTATCATGAGGAACATTTCCGAACAGATTTACTAACACGACATTCATCCACAACCTTTATCACTGTTATTTGGATTCTGACAATGATGTCATGGCCACTGCTCCCATCTCCTCAACTGTTGAAACCATGGAGTGGGAATACCTCGATCGTGACAAAGGGGCTAGGGCCTGCTGGGATGCTTTGAAACAGTGCCACCAAAGTGAAGGTCCCATCCGGCAAGTTCAGCTACTACAGGAGGCTCTCACAACACAATGCACTAAGTCCACACCCCTCCCTGTCTCCGCTGAAAAGATCTGCTCTGCTATCGATCATGCTTACAAGATGGGTGACATATCTAAGGATCTCCTTAAGTGCATTTCCCTCCTCAGTTCTGTGAAATTCAGGGATGAGTGGGCAAGTCATTCCTAACATCCGCATTTTTTGTTTTATTTTTGTTCTACCTCTTAGCTTTCATCTTTGCCTTGACTAGGGCATGAGAACGAAGCCCTTTGGTATATATAGTTTTATTTCATACTCCAACACTTCAGTCTTTACCGTCAAAGACTGAAGTGAGTACAATTTTATTCTAATAATCTTAGATTACAAAAGACTTACCTCTCTTACTTATCTCAGCCTTGTCTAGGTAGATTCTACAAAATACTAATGACTCTTTCCCATCAAAGACTGAACTCAGCCTTGTCTAGATCTTAACAAGTTCTCTTGGTGCTGACTTCATGCATCTTTGATCAATTATCACCTGTGACATCTCAGCAGCAACTGCTTCCAACCCCTTCACTTTGGTCCAATTGTGTGCCTACCTCAATGGAGAGCAAAGTCTCATGAACTCTGACTCAAGACATCTTCCTGCCCCTGGCTCTGTGGTGTTGTCTGCACAGACTAAAGTCAATACCCCTACGGTTTGTGTAAACTGTAAGCAGAATGGCCATACCACTGCATACTGCATCTCACCAGGTGGAGGAATGGCCAGAAAGACCATAGAGGAGTCAAACAGGCTTGACACCATAATCATGAACAAAAAAGTTCCAAAACAACTACAACTTTGGCCACTGCACAGACATTGACTGCTGCTCCAAAAGAAAAAGTATCTGTTTGACTGCAGGGTGCTGATGGTCATGCTGTCACGATCACGATGTGGACACCTCATCTACATCAGTGTCCTTCCGAACCAATCCTTCCGAATGGATCCTCCGAATTCCGAATCACCCTTGCATCAATGCTTCACATATATTTGATCCGGTCACCCAATCTAGTTCAGGAATCACTCCATGAAGTGGGTAGTGAAACGATCAATAATCAGGTCCGATCATAATCTTTTCTGGAAAAGAAGCACCCTGACTATCCCCATCACTATCCCCATCTTTTCCAATGAACTCATTGATTGAGTTGTTTCTATTGTGTGGAAGCCTGCGATGACATTCCATATCATTATGTTCTATGGTATGAATGTTCTAGACCCTCAGGACCACCCTCCGAAGGATTTAGGGACGGTTAGTTCTACCCGAAGAGCCATGCGATTCGGAAACATGTTTCAAGAGTTATTATGGGTCCGTTAATCCTTTCTCTTCATTCACAATTTTCCTACCACCCTTTTTCCCTGTTTCCTATGGCCTTTAATTAGTATACATGTACCTTGACTACTTCCTAACCATCACGGACTCATTCCCATTCGCTCTTTCTTCCGAATGGTTCAGTATATAAGCTAGCACATTCGCATGTACATTCCCTAGTTCAATTATTGTATGTCACCTTGATTTTCCACTTCTACTTGCCAAACTCGCTCCAAACTCAACTTCACCAACAACTGTATATTTTTGAGTAAGCCCTTCAGTCCAACTTTTATCAGTTAAATCTACTTCAAGGAATGTAAAATCATTGACTGTGATCGACATGAACTGCAAAGTTCGTTCGATTCACGAGATAGAATCCTTTCGGAACCTCTGTCTCTTCGGAACTATGCACTTCATTCGCAGACGTTCCGAAGGTCATTCGCTTTTACTGTAGGATTTCCATTTGCTTTCCAAAACCATTCTATCACCATTAGGAATGTTTCCGAACACATTTACTAACCCAACATTCATCCACAACATTTGTTGCTATTATTTGGATTCTGACACACGCCTACTTCATGACCGTCGTTGATGTAGCACAGCTTGTGACTACCAGTGATGCATCTGGAAGCAATTTTGTGGGTATTGCTGAGACTTCCAGTCCCTGTACTGATCCTCCCATTTCAACCCCTATGATTGATCAGCTCAATGCTGATGAATATCTAGGCTGGCTGGCAATTGAGGAGGAGAGTCATCATATCGATACACCATCTGCCCTAAATGTTTCAATCACACACCATTGCCCATACAACTCTCAGAAACCTAAGGAACTTAACACATCCCCCTTTTGGCTGGATACAGGTGCAACTGTCCACATCACTCCAGAACAGTCAGATTTCACTTCTCTCAAAGCCATCCCTCCTCGTTCTGTCAAAGGGCTAGGTGGCACATCTATCACTGCCAAAGGTATTGGAACTATTGAGCTTTGTATTGAAGACAACAAATACATCACACTCAACAAAATGTTATATATCCCTGATACAACTGTCAGACTTATCTCAATCCAATGCCTCACACGTGACTCTGATGCCACCACCCATTTCGATCAGAACTCATGTTGGCTCACTGACAGATCAACTGGAACGGTCATAGCATGAGGAAAATTGCTCTCTCACAAGAACTTATATGCGCTCTCACTACATGCTCACACCGCTGAACATGTCTATGTCACTCACAGTCCCCCAAATATTGAGACATGGCATCACCATCTGCAGTAGACACTTTCAAAGATGCGACTGAGGAGTTGAACCGAGATATTGCTGACCGCTCTCGATAGAACTGTGCTTCATTGTCTTTTCCTGCATTTTATTACCGTCCCACATTTCCTCCATTCAGTCTCCTTCCTTTTCTGCATCCGTACTTTTGATGTACAACTCATGCAGCTCATGTAGGCCAGCGCAGATATTGGATGGAAACTCTGAGTGGACAGGATTTAAATCTTCATGTAGCCTTCCGATATGTATATTTATTTATCTGAGATACGTGGGCACCAAGGAAAATAGCCAGTTCGCGGCTGTTACTCAAGCAGCTGCCTAAGTATTTGTCTGGCAGAATGTGGTTCAAATCGTGCAGCTGCATAAGTCTCCAAAAAAGCAAATTTTCAGAAGTTAAATATAAACTCCTGTTCACTCGCACCCGTAAAATAGGCAAGTAGCTATAGCAATTCATCGTACATTGTAGCAGTTCGAGGCGTAACCAGAGATGACCGCTAGGCAAACTGGAACCTAGTAGCTTTTTGGTTTTCCTGCAGTTAAAACTTCGACGCCATTTTCTGTGATCCTATGGTAGAGGTAAGTAAACGCGCATTAAAATATCAACGTCATACAGAAGTGTTTCCTCGAACTGCGCACTGTGATTACCGTCCACAGTCGCAGCTGTCCAATTATCTGGCCAATGTTCCTCCTGCGCCTTTTTGCCCAGATTGATCATCTTCAAGAAGATAATGAGTGAGGAAATGAGAGGAGACTGCAGGAAGACCCACCGGTTCTATGGTGAATGCCTGGCAGATCAGAACGATGAGTATCTCTGTGGTATCATGTCATTTTTTTAAGCTTACCATCCCAGCCTTCATTGTCCCAACAGCTTTATTTTTGGCATAGTGAGGTATATTTGGTGCAGTATCATGGAATAATTGATTAATTCCGTGACCATAGTATGTCCGAACGGAGCAACAGCCATTCGCGACTGCGATGGGTTCTCTGCACGACGACGGATAGAATTGAGCCTAGTAAATCACATCCATTATGATTAACTGACATGACCTTCCCGATATCCCGGAACAGCGCCCCAGGTTTGCATATCTTGATGGCGTCATCGAGACACTTTCGAGAAGTTCTGATCAACGAGGCATTCTCTTCTGATATCTGCCCCACAGGATAAGTTTCATTCAAGTCCCCATGAAAACCTGATGGAAATTTAAGAGAATAACAACGATCAAAGCCACAGCCCGTTACCATCATAGTACAACGAGACGTCTAGAAACACTTAGCTCATGACACGTCAAGACGAGTAACTCGTTACCTAGATTCACAATATCACCCTCGCGTAGTTTCCGTTGATCGGGTATCCCGTGACAAATGACCTCATTAACCGAGCTGCCCAGAGGTCAGAGATGATCCCCGGCTAGGATAGTGTTCGTACATGCAAACTGATTTGGGGAACTCTCGGTAATTGAGAGGAGAAGGGTAAGCCCCTCGCTTTATCGTTTCCTCGTGCACGACAGAATCAATAAAGTCAGTTGTGACTCCAGGCTTGACATGTTGTGCTGCAATATCAAGAACTTCTCTGGACAGCTGGGCGAAAAATCCTGTCAGTCCGTGGGGTTGGTCCTTTTTTCAAATAAAATAAAAACGCACTCTGCAGACCAAACGCATCTTTTCTTGCTCTTCTTTATTCAATATTCGTGGCGGTTGTCCCAACCGCAGTATTTCCGACTTAGGTATACCTGGTGTCAAGAGGTAATGTTACCGATTAACCATTGAGCCCACGTTGAGAGAGCACGAAGCATGATAGATTTCATACCATCTTCTGCATAATCGGGTCGTGGTATCTCTAGAGGAACATGACGTCGTGGAGAGAGGGGATATACAGGTCGGAGTTCTCCTGTAAACTTAAATCCCGGGAATGGGTTAAAAGTGCCATCTCAAACATTGGTCAGAGATAATATATTTCAGTTCAGAGTTGGGTTACCTCTGTTGATTGACGGGTCATTTAAGAGTGGCTCCCTGGGCCGTGCAAAGTCGTGGATAATCTTGTGTGTTTTCTTAGAAAACCAGGAGATTAGATTGAACACTTATTCTTTAGAAACAACAAACCCCTATCATCTTTCAGCGGGAATTAATTAGTGATGCGCATGAGAAGGCTCACATCCAGCTTTGAAACATTCCTGCCCACAAAAGAAGGACCCTTGGACTCCAAGCCTAATTTTGTGCTATTTGTTACAAATCATTGAGAGCAATGTATGGAATCGACTTGCTTGTTACAAGTCGGACATTCTAGGCGCGAGGGAGGATTGCCGTTGAGACACTGGCTACTCTGACAGGTTATCACGTTGGTCATTCGATCGTGACAATAGAGCTAAGAATGGCTTGGGTTTGCGTAACACCTCGATACCGCCAGAGAAAAGTCGAGGCAGGATACGCCACCAAGTGAGGGATCCTGAGGCGGTGCTGAATCAGCCAGATGACATAATGAAACAAATTCCGCCTGCCTGCCTGCCGGTGGAAGGGCGCTACTTATTTCGGATCGTAGTCAGAGGCAAGCGTGGCAAGCGAAGAACTTGTTCGTTATCGTTTACTCGGAGCAGAGCCATTCGGAATGCTTCAAAATTTAGAATTAGTAAGCATTTCAAATGTTCAGGACGTTACCTACAAGACAATCAAACATGGCTTGAGCGGTCGCCGTACATTGCCTAATCCGACAACATAGTGTCCCCCTAACAATTTAGCTACTGTAAACTGACACAGCCATTAGACTTGGCCAGGAACTAAAGTACTAACTTTAGCCAATCCAATACTTTTAGAACCTTGATTCTGCCGCGCGGAGCACGTATCTGAGCCTAATTCAGCTCATAGATTTCGTCATCTATGCTCCACACAACTTACGGTCTAACCGCTTCTTGGTATCCATATATATATTATGACTAAGAGGGACCAGGAGTCGGTGCCCAAACATCCTTATCACGCGTTGATCCATTAAACATCAGCATTCATCGTGCCTTGATTACCATACTTGCATGGTTCCGCGAATTGATCAAATATATATTTTAGGAGTTTGTGTTATCGTGAGTCGCACCATGGACTCCACGTTGAAACGGGTCCAGAACCACGGCAAAAAAACTCGTTGGCTATCCAGGTGTGACTACCATTTTCTGCTGCTTGTTTGAACCCGCAACCCGCTGCTCGAAGAGACGAGCGTGGCAAGGGATCCTTGCTCGCGCCTCCGCGACGAGCAGGTCACCCAACTTCGTGTTAGGGCATTGTCTGACGGTTTTTTCCCCAGGGGCTGGACTATGCTAAAAGTTTCCCATAATCGGATGGATTGGGCGTTACAGTGAGTAGCCCATCCTACTGCCGTTTGCTTCCGAGCTCACGCTTGGCAGATCCGGGCTTGACTACAGGCGACCTCATCGCGGGTCTCACTGTAGGCCTTGTTCTAGTCCCTCAGAGCATGTCGTACGCCAAAATTGCTTATCTTCCCCCACAATATGATCTTTACTCGTCTTTCGTGGGCGTGTTCGTTTATTTCCGGAGTGCCTTGGCCCAGCATTTAATGCTTCCATATCTAATAAGAAACATAACAGTTCTTCGCGACTTCCAAGGACGTCTTAATCGGTCCGATAGTAGTCATGTCACTCGAAACTGGAAAGGTAATCACTCGAATAATGAATGCACAATGTTGAGAAGGACAAGTCAGAAGTTTTTCCAGTGTACTGTAAATGTTGAACTTGAGGCTAGATGACAACCGCGCTCTCAAAACAATTGATAATCTGCACGTTGCTACAAGGACAGCATTAATGTTGATATCTATATTTATCTGCAAAGTATGTGCCTTATTTCTGAAATCTTTTTTCATCTATTGCAGAGGTGTGGCAGCCGAGCAGGGTATCTAAATTTCAGTCCTGTTATCATGCTTAGGTTCTGGCTTAACGGATCCACATCGGGGTCTTTCGACAACAGGATGAGAGCCTGTCCCTGAGCATCTGCGCCACGACATGGACACAACGAAGCGATGACAGGCTGCGTTACACCTCTTCGGAAAACTACTAGTATACAGGCCTAAGACAGGATCCAGGAATACTGCTTCTTGCAAGGGACACGCATCCGCTGTGGCTATCCATCACAGATGTGACAGCTTCAATACCCTCCCACTTTAAAGGCGAAGGAAACAGAAATATTATTGTACTAGGTCGGCCGTCCGCAAGCACTTGATGTCAGACCTACCAGAAGACATGGACGGGGACACCGCACTTCCCCCAGGTCCTTCCTTCTCGACACATTCCTTTGACATGCTATCCTCCCCTGTCTCTCGACCTCCCCGCCTCCCTCTACATCTCCTCCCAGCTCATCTACATGGAGCATGTGGTACGAAGTCCACAACTGGACCTCGTGGTCGTGCATGACACCTCTCTCTACCCACCCTCGGCACTGAAATAACTTTGAATAACAACTCAGCCACGGAATTCCAATCTGCTCGGCCAAGTCCCTCCGATCTACCCAGAAGCCCACCAGAACCTCTGGAAGCTACATACATATATACTAAGTGACCCCTCCCAGAAATAATCATATTGTTACTGGAAATATAATTTACCCTCAATAAACATCTGCCATTTAACATTACCTGGAGCTTAATGAATTAATAGAGAGTTTTGTGGAGAGCAAGAAGCAGAGAGGAAATTAAATGAAAAAGTAGACTCACAGACTCACCTTTACCATGGAAACACAAATAAAGGATAGCACTGGCATGGGAGAACAAAAATAGGTGAAAAAAGGTGAAAATGAGGAATGAAGAGACTTACTTATGCTACCAGAACTCAAAGAAAGAACATCAAGGAAGGAGAAGCTGGGGAAGTATGGTATAGAAGTGACAGAATAAGAAGTTGAAAAGGTCCTGGTATGGGAGAGTAAATCAAGTGAAAAAAAATGAAAATGAAATAATAAATGCAAAAAAACTCACTTATACCAGCAAAACTCAAATAAGGATAGGCAAGGAGAGGCATGGGAGATCTGGCATGGGAGACAGAAATTAGGTGAGAAAAGCCAAAATAGGGGATAGAGATTCATTTTTTTATACTCCTGGAACTCAAAGAAAAGATAGTACTAATATGGGAAAGTATGAAAAAAAAAATGAAAAAAGCAATGCAGAGACTACCCTTACCACCAGAACTTAATGAAAGGATAATAGAAGAAAGAATGGGGAGATCTAGTACAGGAAAGCAAAATTAAGTGAAAAAAAGGAAAATTCAAACATACAGAGACACCCACTATCAGAATTGAATTTCAAGTAATAAAGTAGGAAAGAGAAATAAGATTAGTAGAATATAACTAATTATTACAAGAATTTACTTCGTTGTATTTCTTGGTACTGTTAAACAGGAACTGTTGACAAGCTAGCAGACAAGTCAGACCTATTTTCATTCTAACTTCACCTTAGCCATCAATCATCTCACACTGCCTTCCTCAACAGTGCCATCCTTTATCATCACTTGTTATCTTATCAATCAATCACAATGTTATCATCAATGAATTCCCCTTCAGCCCATTCTTCATTTTCTATTGAATCACAACATTATGAAGAACATGCCAAATGTCATTTCCCATTCACACCAATATATCCTATATCTAATTTAATTGGAAGACAGTGGACAAGTTGAGGAATATTATTAGTGGATATTCCCATTGGTCTTTTATCTCTTTTACCTAACCTTCTCTTTGTCCTTTGTTTGATAGCTTTTTCTCATCATTTCTTACCATTGTTCTATCCTTGTGCTAATATTCCCACTCCATGCTTCTTTCCCCTACCTTGACTCATTCTTGCTTATCTGCTTTGTTAGATACTCCTTTAAGCAGGACTCTTTTGAAAAAAATAAAAATAAAAAATAAAAAAAAACATTTACATACTTGCTTCAGATGAAAGTTAAATTTGACACCTCTCGTCACTAATTATTGCCTAGCCCAAGGAAAGACTTGCTTCGCGAAAGGTATGTCGAGCCACGACACTGACAGTCCGGCCACCAGAAGACTTCCATTTGATTATGGGAGCAGGAATTGGCGGTATCTCTGCATTATTCATGATCGCTTTAAAATGATAGCGGGAGGAGCTATCTCTGTGTATCAGGAGCTTAGCCAAAGGATCCAATCCTCCAGTTCCGTCTCTACGTGTGATCTCCACCATCCATATCCAGCTCGAAAGTTGGAGCTTTTGTTGAGAATATTATATCGTAGTCTTGATAATCGCGATGCTCGAGTCTGCGATCTAGGAGGTTGTTATTCTTCCTGGCACGTGTGTGAACGTTGGTTGCTGGACTGAACCCCAAGCAGAAGTGGAGCGTCAATTACCATGTCTAAAGACCACATAGGGTTGGGTTCGGCTCCACCCCGAGTTATGCACGTTCGGCCACTGTAGGGTGAAGGCCTTTGGGACACCTATAATGGTGGGATCTTTCTCACGGGCGAAAATACGTAGAGTTATGTCTGGTACCTGGATACATGGTAGAACGACGCCTCCAGAATATCGAAGGCACAAGTAGAATTGGAATCTGTATAAAATGTTCGTCTGCCATAGTGCAATGTCAGTCCACAAAACAATGAAACTTCCGGCTTTCCTCTCTGTTACTCTACTACTCGCTGGAGCTGTTGTCGGGAAACCTGCCATTCCAGTCATGTCATCAAAATTGAAGAGCTCCTCTCTTACCAAAAGGGATTGTGAACCCGGGTGGAGTGCTTGTTCTCTACTTGTTCCTAGGATGCAGCTCCGCTAACGACATCTTCAACCGCAGGTTATTGTGGTGATGTAGGAGGGGGATGCTGCCCGACTGGAGACGTCTGTGTACGTTTTATATGACTTTTCGTTGCACTCGTGATTAATTTGAATCTTTTATGATGCAGTGTCCAGATGGAACATACTGTGATACGGGTTACACGTGCTGCAACAATGGTTACTGTATGTCTTTTGCTACGATGAGCCTGTTGTTCGCTGTTATGCACATATTTTCTGACGCAACTCCTTTAGGTTGCCTGGATGGATATATATGCTTCCCTGACGGTCCTTGCTCTTAAAACCGACGTTGAGGTGCTCCGCGAAGATGTCCTTGACTCTTCTCCTTGTTTAAATTTTTTTGTGGATGAAGCGCCAGCGTTGCCTTAGTGGACCGTTGTGAACGAAGATCTCATTTAACTTTTACCTCATACAAGGCCTTTGGCGTCAAAAAGTGTAGGGAGAAGTTCCAATCGTCATACTTGCCGGGCGCCGCTTTTAAGACCCACGCCACTGAGTGAGCCCGGACTCTGAATATGCTCATATATTGTCTGGTTGTTGATGGATGAGGACAATGTCTACTGCGATCGTCTCAATGGCCGCAAGAAATATACTGCTACTGGGTATATCAAAGTGAATTTCAAAGTTTTTTGGATGTCCTGTCTGTCAATCCACCAACTTCAAGGCAATACTATTGTCACCTACGTCGCACTACATCATTTGTGTGTGAATCTTTGTCCCATGTCACCCATACATACGGACCTCGATCAGAAGTATGGAGGTGATAACACCCCCACATATGCCTCTGAAACACAAGGTGTCAAGATGTGAGTGTTCGGTTGTGGATGGAGTTCAGAAATTAAATATGAATGTCTCTCGAGTTATAACATAAACATCATTTTGTTATTATCTTGTCAAGTTATGCTCTTGAATCGGAGGAACAGGGAACAAGGTAAAGAATTTATCCAGGACGCTACGTACTGGGCCAAACACATGAATGTTTGTAATATTCCACCTTCCATAATAATCTTGTACACAAATGGGGGTGCACGTCATCTAGCCGAGATCTTGAGCAACCGCATCACTCTTAAACAAATTCCCGGCAATCACTAGCGTGTGTATTGTATCGCGCGGGGTATGCAAATAACCGACTAATTCTGAGACACATTGTTTTATGGCGCATTGATTGCTTCCAACAGCCTTCTCATGTTCTGGACATCGCTGGCAGAATCAAGTAAATACGTGGAAGCTATGATTGGCGGCCGCCATCGCGGCAATTACGTAATAATAAGTCAGCGCTGCGGTCATCCCTCGGTCGCGCGTTCTCCGCTAACCAATAACGCCCACAACCTGAACTTAGCACGCTAGATGAGTGGTCCGGTGGGACGTCCTGGGATGCAGTCGACAATGTGGGTGCGCTGTCAAGTATTTTCCAAAAATGTTTTGACCGATGTATTATTTGGGAGAATAGAGGACCGTTGTTTGTTGGCCTATTGTTATCTGTTGCGTAGGGACACGTCTCTGCCTGAGGACCAAACACAGTCTCAATTTCTTTTTTTTTACCCTGTAGACTTCAGGGTATCCTACTGGCTCAGGGTTGCATGTACTGGAGAACCTATGGCAATAAGGATTCGACGGTATTTCGATCTCTGGTACGTATGTATACTTTGGAGCCACTGAGTCAATCATCACGTGTGATATGGTCATAGGTGTTTACTCTATGGTCTGTATATCTCCCTTAAAGGACATTGCATCCTTTTTGCTTCTTTCTTATGCACGCATACATTACAGCGCGTTAGAGCTGTTCCACACCGCTGCATCTGCACATGCCGGATACTGGTATCTCATTAGTAATTACGGTCGACCCGATGCAGTCAATCATCTCGTATGGTAAGTCTGGGCTGAAGGAGGTTTTTTTTCTTACAGACACGGCATATTTCTTCAGGAGTATAATAGTGAGATGTTCGTGTTCTCACTTTGGACGCTAAAGGCTCATTTCGTTCCTTCTTCGTAGTCTGAGCTGGCGCTGACCGTTACGATCACTTTTATCGGACGAGCGTACGCGTCTTCCACAACTTTATAGCCGGGTCATTCATTATAGTATTTACCCTAGGTTCTGGATTAAATGGCTTTACGCACGTACGTCCACCGCATTACGTGCCCTCGGGTCCAAACTGAACTGTTCCTTCTTCTTAAGTCAGTCACCGGAATTGGTGGCTCACGATTGTCACGGTGAAGCCTGCTCCTTTCCTCCGGCTTGCCATTTCTCTGTGACTTACTTTGAATTCTGTGCGGGTCTTTTTATCACAAGAGTGCGTTCTCTGTAGCGCAGTTAGGTGGGCTAGGCTCGCCTTGTGTGGATTCGAAAGCCGCTTATCGTGTTTTGTAGGTCTGGGATTTGGTACGAGGTCGTTCTTGTGATTTGATTGGCAGTGATCAACCTGTACGCCTTTCTAGGTGTGGTATATGAAGGGTACGTTAAGGGATCACATCTAGATGCTCGCGATCCTCACTCTCCTACCTAGAATTCGAAAACCATATTTCAGCTCGATTTTGTCCGGAAAGGTATACCTTTTTCACACCTGCATGTTGTCTCCAACCCAACACCCGTCACTAAAATCAATGTACTAGTCCATCGTCGCCGCCCAAATGGTCAGCGCTGATGTGGGCGATCTCATCATTTCGCTATCACTATGCTACTATCTCAACACCAGCCGTTCGGGAATTCAGAGTACAGAAGCGCTCTTGGATCGCCTCATCGTGTTTGTGGTTACCAGAGGAATATTAGCTTCGTACGGAACTCGTAATGTGAACTCTAGTGATTTGATATGGCTCACAATTTACCCTCATGGAATAGAGGGACAGGATTTTTGCAGCTCACTACATTTCTTATTTGGCCAGACACATTTATCTTTGGAATATTCCACCTAATAGCGAGCAAATGTAAGTTAATAATAATATCCTCCCCCTCCCCGTGGGCCCGGATCATGAATACTAATTCCCCTGACTCGACTTAGTGTACACCAATGCATTACTAATGACGTACGTATCGTCATATATTCCTTATCTGGCTCTCTTAATTTTATTGTCTCATGCTCATAACAAACCCCTTAATCCAGCCTAAACTCTCGCGAGCATATCTCACACACACATCGTAGACGTACTGTATCAGAACCAGGGGGGGACACGGCGACGTCTTTCGTGCTTAGTTCATTCGCCAACGACGGAGAGATCCGAAGGGCTCTCGAGACGATGGCAACTGTAAGCGAAACCCAACACGCGCTTCTTCCTTCATGGCAACTCATAGCGATTCTCTCCCCATCCCGCAATTGAACGATAACGGTGACGCTGGTTGACGTCGGCTTGCTTTTACCTTCTGCCAGTCGGAAACAGGTACGGTTCCGACCGTGGATGTCTCTCCGACGTCACGTCTTCATACTCACCAAGACCGCCATTCGATCACCCTTCCCAACTTGAGCTCCTTGTCGTCGTCAGTTGACCCTGGCATGAGCTCCAAGGTGCAATATGATGACCATGCCTCCAGCCTGGCTGTGGTCGACGTCGACATGCAAAAGCCAGACACGAAACGAAACTGATCACGCAACACGCCGTAAGGAACGAGAACAGATTACCAAAAAAACACAAGTTTTGCTTGACGACTGTATTAGATTTTTTGTCTGTAATTATCCTAGCTTCAACCGACGGTAATAAGATTGGAAAGACAACACAAGAATTCTGATAGAGGATTACCCCTGTCATTTAACTTTACCGCGCTCCGCAACTCGCAACTTCGACGAGCGTGGGAACCACGGCAAGTGCGGCGTGACCCCAAACTGCAACCCGCCACACCACGTTTTTTTTTTTCATTTCAATGCGCCTAAAAGCACTTTCTCGGGGCACATCTGGGATCTCGCGAAAGCGAAAATGTGGGCGTCTTTTGTCGTTGAAGGGGGCGGCAGAAATTACATATATTTAATATCATATATATAATATATCATATAGCATGTACCAATACTCCTCTCGTTTGCTGAAGCTCTGGCCCCTTGAGACAACTCGATTCGTCGCTCTTTATTGGAATGAGCTCGAGCACCACCCAGGCTGTTCCGTCGCTTGGGGCTACGTACGGCGCGTTGTACATTGGGTCTATTCTCGCGACAGTTCTGTACGGGTTCACCACCAACCAAGCGTTTTTGTACTATAACAAGTACGGGGGCGAGGACGGTGTCTCAACGCGGTTGCTGGTATGTGTACCTTCTCTCCGTGGATCGTTTTGTCGCTGCTGAGTCTTGTTGTTGACTTTTGTGTCAATGGATAGGTCCTTGGGCTGTGGTAAGTTCTTTCTGCTGGAATTCATTAGACACCCTCGGGTTGGGTTCTGATCTATGATCTATCTCGTGTAGGATTCTGGACTCATTTCAAGTGTGAGAGTGTCCCTCTTTGCTTCCTTGGCGTCTTGGTGCTTGACAACTGGACGTGAATAGAGCGCTAGTCATTAATTTTACATGGTTTTACTTGGTGAATGGCTTTGGACATCCGGATCTCTTGTTACGACTAGTTTGGTGAGCTGTTCATCAACCCTTGTTTTTTTGAGATAATGGGGGTTTGAACGTCGTAACAGGAGTTTTTGCGTTCGTGACTCGTTTCCTGTTTTATGTTTTCGGTTGACATGTGGATTGGCGTTATCATCGCCACGTTGCAGCTGGAACTAGGCGTCACAGTCCGTTATTTCCTCCAGTACTTCTATCTCTATTCTCACTACAAGGTCGAAAGGTTTTTGTGACGTTCATTGTACGAGCGTGCGTCCGTCCACGGCCTCTTCCTTCCAGCTTATTAAATATATATATGTATTATCAGTCTTTACTTGAAGCAACTATGGAGAAGTAAGCATCAGGTGGATTCTTATTCGCTGAAACTTGAATATCCACCCTCTACAGTCAGCGGTAAACGATTATACCTCGTTGTGCCAGCGGTGCGCCATAACATTGGCTGATAAATTTTCGCTCTCAAGGATTGCTGACGTGAGGAAACCACAGTTGATTTTCGCGGCTGGGCAGCTAGGTTTGTGATTTCCTTCCTTAATTACTCTCAACTGTCGGTTCCACTGAAGAGGGTCTTGACAGGTCTTGGGTTACGTGAGAATTTTTTTTCATTCATCCGTTTTTTTGGCTGATGATTGGGATGCGCTGATGTTGTCGTTGTATTTAGAGACGACTATCAACATGTGAGAATAACCATTCATATCTTCATCCGTACTGTACTACTGAAGACAGAACTTCTTCCCCAATTGTAGGCTACAACATCCAACAGTTGTTATCATCATGACAAAGTCGTTTCAGGTGGGGATACTCTCACACGTGCTGAATCGTATCGGTATCTCATGCCATTTGACAAATGCCTGTGTAAACCACATGTGTTTTCCTGTTTTGTTTGGTGTAGTGGATTCTAGGCACCAAATGCGCCGCGTCTGTGGTAGCGGACATTATCATTACGTTGTCTCTCTGTTACTACCTTCACGTATCGCGTACGGGATTCAGAAGGTTAGGCGCATTTTCTTTTTTTTTTTCGCTTGCGAGTTCTACAAGAATCTCACATGCCTGAAGAACCAATGACCTTGTGAATTCTCTGCTTGTTTACACGATCAATCGAGGGGTACTAGCAATGTGAGTTTTCCTCTTCTTACATAGATGAACCGGATTCGTTGAAACAACGAGGTCGGCTGACCCAGGGTCATGGAGGCTGCGGTGATGGTCACAGTAAGTTTGAGGCCATTCTTTGCAACTAATGCGTGATATTGATTCGGCCGTGGCAGTTCCTTACCATGAAACGTGAGGGTTTTCTTCCTTCTACACCTTCGGATCGTTGACAATCATGTTAGACAATTATTATTTTGCAGCCCTACATCTAATGCTTGGAAAACGTATGCACGAGTATAATTATTTCCTCATTCATCATTCACCTAAACTTTGCTTTGTTACTTGTATAGTGCATACAAGCTCACTCTTTGCATTGTCTGTACTCTCTTGCTTTTCATTATTCGTAGGTTTACTTTCTTTTGTTTCAACACCAGATTGCTGCAACGCGACACACTTCGTGCACGACAAACCACCGTCACCACCGATAGCTTCTCACAAATGGAAGAGTCTGCAGAGCCTGATTTGCTTCGCATGCGCCACGCTCAGCCATTTGATCCAGTGCGTACGCATCCTAATAAACTTGGGAGGTAACTAACGGGCTGGTGTGATAGAATAATGATATTGAAGTCATGATCACCAGAGAGACCGTTGTTGGCCCTGTATCTGAACATGACGATCAGGTACATTCGTTGATTCGAATTAATTCAATCTTCGTTTTTTACTGAGCCATGATATTCAGATGCAGCTACGGAGAGCTCAGGGCAAGAGATATCCATATAATGCGAGACAGATATCTTGGTAGTGAGAGCTGGATTCTGCCATAGAGCCGTCGGATTTACCTTATAGTTTTGAAAGTCCACTGAAATTAAGAGGTTTTGTTGCGACATGACAAGCGGAATATTCGGGAAAGTCCGATAGCCGTAATTGTCAGGTTCGGCATTCCAGATGCAGATGTGAAAACTCGGGAGTTTAAATGACAGTGTTATCCCAAATGTCTTTATTTCAAAATTGCGGTTCCTACAGTTAGCTCAGGCGTGACTTGTCTTTTTTATCTGGGATGCCTTTCCAGGGTGAACGTCTTTGATTCCTTTGCTCTGCGCAGTCACCGGCCCGATCTCCGACGGGGCGACGAGACTCATTTGAGATCCACAATCTGCCTTTTTTTTACGATTCTGACCAGATTTTTAATAACAGTGCCAATGTGGGTTCGGTTCTAAAATAACAAATTGTGGCGGTATGTGCGACTTCTATTACGTCTCAGTGTGGGATGACTGTTATCAGATATGGGTGAGCCTGGTTGAAATTTGATAGTGGCATATCAATTGATGGTGCCACCGACGGTGTGGTCAAGAAATCTAGCCGAGGCAGTTGCTGAGCTTCTCTTTCCGATGGAAGCCTGTAAGGCTTCTCTAATGCAGCCCTAATTTTTTTCTAGACACCTGTCTACGCATCTGGCCTTCAATTGTATGTAGACCGCACATGCGATCATGATCTCGGCAAAACTCTGTCGCCAAAATGTCCCAAAGGCCGAACAGGACGGAACCCAGAGATATGTTGGCTTCGCCACCGCGAATTTAATAGAGGATCGCTAATGTATATAGACACAGGACAATCTTCATTTGGCGTAGTGGGCACATCAACGGCAGCTTAAACGAATCTCGCTTATATTAGCGCACCCCTAGGGTCCATGATGTATATTTTTTTCTCCGATCAGATCTTCGCATTGGTATAGGTATATCAGCCAACGGCATTCGATGTCATCTACCCCTCCGCGCTGCTGCCTTGCTGTATCGCCGTGGCTTCAGAGCCTTCATAGTGCACTCTTAGACCTGGCATTCTTAGACTGGCCATGTCATCGTCGTCCCTCCCTGACCTCGGGGATACATTTGGAGCGCTATATCTGGGGTCCATCGTTTCCACCGCGCTCTTTGGCTTCACGACCAACCAGGCGTATGTCTACTTCAAGAAGTACTACAACCAGGATGCATGGAGGACAAAATCTTTAGTAAGGGGTGCATGATTTAGCCTGCCATTGTCTCACGTGTATTGTCCCATAGGTCATCTCACTTTGGTGAGTCGTTTCCTTGGCTCGGCCCAAAGAGTGTCATATACGACTGTGTTTTGGAAGGCTTTTGGATTCTCTTCAGGTGTCAGTCTCTCGAGTTGTGCTTATAGCCATTCTTCCAACACTGTTTACTTTGCAGTGGGTTGATGGTCGATATCACATGGAGCTACTTGGTAGACGGCTACTCACATCCGGGAGCTCTAACTGTCTTGGTCTGGTGCGTCTCGCTTTCCTGATTGTATGCCACAGGAATGGATACCATGATCTGCTTGAACAGGAGCTTCTCCGTACGCTTTCGTATATTCCTCCATTGATTCGATTTTCACTCAAGGTTACATTTATAGTTAGAATTGGCGATAACAGTGAGTTTTTCAGTGTGCCTGCCAGTTAAAGCAATACATTCAACGGGCCATGTGAGATCTTCGTAACCTTCGTTGTTCGCAGGTATGTCTGGCAAGAACATATTACACCATGGCGCTTAGGAATTATCCTTTCCACCTACGTATAGCTTTTATATGATGCAATTGTGGGGTCGTGAGTCTAATTGTCCTTTATGAACTGCTTGAATATCTGACAGGCAGCAGTTAGTAGGAAGGTTCTGATCGTAGGACCTTCGGTAAGCCAGATGTGCAAGGGTCGTCGTATTTAATTAAATACCATTGTCATATTCGACAGTTACTGTTCGCTTCTGGCCAGTTAGGTATGTCCCATAAACATGCACAGGTACATTTATCTTGACCAGAAGAACCGCAGCATTGGGAATAGGTAATTATTAATGGTAACTTTAATGCTCAGGGACCTTTTGACCTTGATTGGCTGGTTATTCAGAGACGAGCGTCAACATGTACATGGCACCCTGCATCGATGAATGTCCTTATTACTAACAATCATCTCCCACTGATCAGGTTCAGGGAACCCTCGATTCTCACCGTAACAAGCAAGAGATTCGTGGTAGGTCCCATTTTCCCTTAATCACAAACTGTCAAAAATTAACACTCTAATACGCGGCCTCTAGTGGATCTTGGGAAGCAAATGTATCTGTTCAGTTATCGCTGACATTCTTATAACGGCCGGCAAGTATCTATACGGAATGACTATAATCCTGTCCGGTCTGATGACCACTGCTTCCAACTTCATCACACACAGCCACATGCTACTACCTGCATGCTGCGCGTACAGGCTTCTCAAGGTATCTGGCTGCACGACTCTGTGTTCTCGTTGTGTCCTTGTTAAGTATTTACGGGGGGTGATTCCAGTACAAACACTCTGATCAATACGCTTTCCGTCTATACGATCAATCGCGGCGTACTGGCAATGTAAGCAGCCATTTCATCTGTAGACGCGCTACGGGACATTCTGCGCTGACTCGATGCGCCCTGCTTCAACAGGCTATGGGAGACCATCGTCATGATCACAGTGCGCACACACTTTTCATCGTTAACGTTGACATTTTTGTCTGAATTTATCCACTCTAGTTCCTTACCATGCAAAGTTAGTAATCTCCCTATATGTCATTGAATGGTTCCCTTTTCTTCTTCTGAACCGGGAATTTGGTTTTTGTATAGCCAACTTCATATTCGCGGCGCTGCACTTGATGCTGGGGAAGCGTGAGTGGCTTTAATATATTTTACTCCCTCTTTCCATGTCTCAATCATGCATTCTGCCCAGTCCATACGGCGTCTTTAATGGCACTGTGAGTATCTTTCATTGGCTATAAGAAATAGGCTATCCCAGTCGCTGGGATATTTATTTATCCATTCCCTCATACTTGCCAGGCTTAACAACCGCGACACACTCCGCCGAAGACAAACGTCCGAACCGGGAACGTTCACACATATATTGAGCCCGGCAGAGTCAAGAACCAACAAGGACACGGTACATGTTTCTTTCTTTATTTTTCAAGCTTTCCTTTTGGGGCGAACACTTTGACATCTAAGCTCAAATATTTCCACAGCCGCGCAATGTCGAAGTTATGGTTACCAGTGAGACTGTCGTCGAGAACACATTCGCTCAGGACCCTGTGCATACGTCGGTACGTTGTTTTGTGATGCAAAATTATTATTATTTTGGTTGGCGTGAATGACTGCTCTCCTTTCAATCTACCAGAAACCGAAAAAGACTAAGTCGTACCCATACGTGCAAAAGCCTCTTGTTTGGTAGCACTGCATTGGAAATTAAACATGCATGTCGCTACTCATTTCGCCTTCACTAGTGTACCGATCGATTCGTCACTGGCCGATTCATTCCTGTCGTTTCTTAATTATTACACTCGTTTTTATTTTTTATTTCTGCACACTATTGGAATAAAAGAAGAAGCTAGTTGCATCTGAATTTCACGGTCGTGTTCGTGGCCGCAATTCGGTAGATGTATACAAATAGCTAATTATAGATATAATATTCTCTTCCTTAGAACGCAATGTCATAACAAGAATACATACTACCAGTACCTCTTCAAGGCCTCTATACTATCTTATATGTGGGTGGCTCCGTTGAATAGAAGTTCCATGGGTGATGGTATAGGAAGGGAATGATGTTAAATCTAAACTTTGTTATTGAATGAAATCCAGCCTAATGGATAATGACCTTGTCACTATAATCCTTGGATTGCTGTCAAAATATACCAACTACTGATAAATGCAATATCACTCTCATCAAAGCTTGCAAAGGTTGAACAGAACAAGTGTCAAAGAAAAAATGACAAGAAAATGAATCATCTATGTCAATGACCTTTCTAATAATCTGGACTGCTAAACCTTGGCCCATCTCAGCATCAGTCACATGTTATTGAGTTCCCCTGTATCTGTCCAGCTCTTAGTATATGCATACACCATACCTTCCATGTTCTAATTGACGAGGCTTGGCTATTTTTAGAAAAATATATAAATAGCTACTCTAGTTATTTCTTGCCCTCGATTACTTACCCCTAGATCAATTAGTATAAACAGCTAAGTTTGATATGAGAATACAGTTAGTTTCAGCCTAGCTGCTCAATAGTGAGCCTGGAAGTTTTTGAACTGGGGTCAATAGGTATTTCAGTGTTGTCTTGTGTGTCTCATATCATATCATCTCAGTTCTCATTGTGGCCACTAGCTGTGCTCATCTCTAAGTTTTCTCTCACACTCTCCATATCTCACCTTTATTATTCCATGCCCATCCATATCTGCACTTTGGGTATAAGAGCAGACTTCATCCAAGGATTTCCTAAGTATTATTTTCCCATGTAAGACCTTTAATATGACATTGGGGATGGTTTAGTGAACATCATGATTATTCAACACTTAAACAGATGACTTGTCTGTTTGAGTAATTCCAACTATTATTAGCTTCCTCTCGCCCATCTTAATGAAGACATTAGACTTCAAGTACTTTAGCACCAGCCTGCATCTCATCTTCGTGACCATGCTATCTAGTCTATCTTTGGGAAAATTCAGAATACACTCATCTTCCCCTATCTTGAAGATGAGACATCTTTAGTTGCTACATCTTCTGCATGTGTACGATTTGCTAGAACTCCCCACCTGCACATTCCATCACAAATTGGTCAGTTATTTGCATACTCCATGAGATACAATACACATGCTAGTTGTGAAAGTCTTAAATATAATGAGCCTTTGAGATTGCAAGAGAAAATGTTGAGACAAGCATGGGTGCCGGCCGAAATGAGAACCGAGATGAGATGAGACGAAACAACGATAACGAGATAATAGGGACCAAGTTAACCCTATAACAACGAGACAATCAAAACTTTCCAGGCTCTCTATAGAGTGGCTGGGCTGAAACCAACTGATAATTCAAATCTAAAACTAAACTATTTTTACTAATTCATTTAGTTTAAGGAAAGCACTTTTAAGGTGGCTAATGTGTTTTTATCTAAGAAATAACTAAATTCTTATCCAAAATAACGATAGTGATTGCCGGGAATTTGTTTAAGAGTGATGCGGTTGCTCAAGATCTCGGCTAGATGGCGTACATCCCATTTGTGGACGATTATTATGGAAGGTGGAATGTTACGAACATTTATGTGTTTGGCCCAGTACGTAGCGTCCGAGATAAATTCTTTCTTTATTCCCTGTTCCTCGGACTCAAGAGCATAGCTTGACAAGATAAAAAAAATGGTGCAGAAGGTCCGATAGTAAGGCCGACAATGATGTTTATGTTACAACTCGAGAGACATACATTTAATTTCTGAGCTCCGTCCACAACTGAACACTCACATCTTTCAGAGGCATGTGTGGGGTGTTATCACCTCCATACTCCTGATTGAGGTGATAGAGTCAGCTTAGATATCTTCGTTGCATTGGTCAGCGTCCCTCCATTGTCAAAGTGTGGCATTCATACAAAAAGCTAAGAAAGATAGGAGTAAACACTATCCTCCCCTAGCTTTTTCACAGCACCGCAAGTTATGTTGAGACCATGGAAGAGCAGCAAGTCGATGCGGCCCTAGGCAAAAATAAACGATTGCGCAGTCAGAAGATCCCGTACGTAAACAAGAATATAAGTCCTTCTGAGAAGATGTCGGGCTGTGATATATCAACTGCACATTCACAGCCGTATGTGTGAAAGGCGAAAGGATAGGGCCTAGGTATGTTTCATGAGAGAGGTGTTCTACCTCCAAGGTGCATGCAAAATCATTCGATAGACATAAGGCAAAGGGTGTCGTAAAAAAGAATATAACATGATGCTGACATGATTTCTCAGTCTGGCCAGTGACACTCGAAATTTTTTTTCTTTTGTTGCTTCCCTTACAAAAAAACGCCATGATCTCCGTATGTATGGGTAACATGGCTTGCCATTCGGGGGGACGATCGTTCACACACAATTAATGATGTAGTGCGCCGTAGGTGACATAATAGTATTGCCTTGAAGTTGGTCGGTTGACAGACAGGACATCCAAAACATTTCGCAATTCA
>QMFG01001148.1:0-30455 GCA_003314545.1 Ramaria sp. MG151 | reverse complement strand
ATAACTCTTGAAACATGTTTCCGAATCGTATGGCTCTTTGGGTAGAACTAACCGTCCCTAAATCCTTTGGATGGTCATCCTGAGGGTCTAGAACATTCATACCATAGAACATAATGATATGGAATGACATCGCAAGCTTCCACACAATAGAAACAACTCAATCAATGAGTTCATTGGAAAAGATGGGGATAGTGATGGGGATAGTCAGGGTGCTTCTTTTCCAGAAAAGATTATGATCAGACCTGATTATTGATTGTTTCACTAAACACTTCATGGAGGGTTTCCTGAACTGGATTGGGTGACTGGATCAAATGTATGTGAACATTGATGCAAGGGTGATTTGGAATTCAGAAGATCCATTCGGAAGGATTGGTTCGGAAGGACAATGATGTAGATGAGGTTGCCATATTGTGATCGTGACAATAAGCTTTTAGAAGCATAGAATCGACCCTTCTATTGAGTTCCTAGAAATAGATGGGGATAGTGATGGGGATAGTGTAGATGCTTCTTTTCTGAGGAAAGGCTAATAATAGAATCTGATTTCTTGGTTGGGTCCTTGTGATGTTGCTAGGATGATTCAAGGTGTTATGGGTGACGAAGTGTTGGATGGTTCATGTGTGACAAGTCTGCCGATGAATCGGGTTCCGAAGAGTTGATTCGGAAACGTGATGTTCGGGTGGTTCAGGTGGTTCAGGTGGTTCGGAACAGATCATAAATCATGATTGTGACAGGGAGCTTGAATATCAAATTTTGTGATAATGCAAATGAAGGATTCGGACTCATTCGGAGGCTTCAGAAGGAGCAATTTGGTAGTGTAATGCCCAGATTGCAATCGTGACAACAACAATATAAGCTATCATCACAAGCTTTGGAAGAATAGAATTGACTCAATCAAATGAGTTCATTGAGAAAGATGGGGATAGTAATAGGGATAGTCAGGGTGCTTCTTTCCAAGAAAGATTGTGATCAGACCTAGCTAGTGATTGTTTCACTAAATACCAACATAGTGATTCAGAGACCATGAATGCCACTAAGTTGTTGAGTAAAAATGATGTGATTGAGGTGATGGTGGTTCAGATTCCAAACAAAGCCTTCAAAGGATTGATTTTAGCAGGATGGTGATATAGATATGGTGCTGTTAAGAACTGAGTCGTAGCGGAGGCAGAGTTAGGTTTGGGACTCAAAGTAGAGTCGACTGAGGTTCGGGGTCGGGGGGCCGAGGGGGGCCGAGGCTCGGCAAACAGGTCAAGTGGGACTTGGCTTCAGCTTATGTGCTGCGCCAGCTCAGAGTCCTGTCCCATATTTTGGACGAGGCCCAAGGTCACCCAAAGTTTGAGCATGACCTTAGCGAGGGGAGTGAAGGAGCATAAGAATTAAAGCAGAATGTATTTGGGTATCTTAGTCAATATCAGAACTGATTTACATGTACATGAACGAGTAGCTTATATACGGAGGGGTTCGGGGATTGGAGACCAGATGACCGAGGTCAGGGTCGTAAGCTACGCAAAAGGAGATCAAACAGATGGGAGGATGTGAAACATATTTGAGGTGAACGGGGGTTCGGGCCTGAAGGGCCGGGGGTTCGGTTCGGCGGCGTGGGTTCTGACAGGTGCCAATATTACAATTGTGACAGTATCAGGAGACAACCTGTAACCTATCATTTTCTTGTTTGTTTCCTCCATTTTCTCTGTTTCCTCCATTTACCCCTTATTTAGGTTCCTCCTATCCATCAAATGCTATTATCTTCCTCCCCTTCTATCCCTCCCTAACACTAGCTACTTTTATATTTGCCTTTATTTGGTTGCTAGCAGCTACATAGTTAGTTAGTTAGATAAGAAGATATTCACCCTTTTCTCTTTGAATCTCCCTTAGCAGCTGCCTAGTGCACTTGTGGGTAGTTTGAGGTTAAGTCCTCTTGCAGGCCCAGGCAGGCCATTGGCAGGGTAGTATCCAACAGGCAGGCATGGTTGAGGTTGCCCTTACAGGAAGTAGGTTCAGAATTATCTTTGGATTTTCCTTAGCTGTGAATGAAGAGCAGAGAGTTGTGGAAGGCAATGCATCATGCCAAAAGTATATACTTTGTTCAGTGAGCTCAAAACATGTTTGCATAAAGCTTATGAAACAGTGTTCTCTTACACCAGAATCAGGGGAGTCTTACTGTGATAACAGAGTTATCTACAATTGGAAACTATAACGATGTGCGCCTTCCTAGAAAGTGGACACATGTTATATGTATATAATAAGGAACAGGAACAACGTCTACTTGCGGCATTTGTCTCATCCACTTCAAGCTCTCACCCTAACTATCTACCACGATAACAAAATCAGCATCCGAGTCTGCATATTTGTTGTTTTCATACCTGTTCACCCTTCAAATGCAGCAACCATAACAATCAAACAAGGATACTCTATGCCTATATATGTATTACATATTACATCAATCACCATATTAAATCAAAAGTCTCGTTCGTCAATTTGAAACCAATTCATCCATTCAGCTTAGCTACACAATGCAGCCTCCATTTTCAAACTCCTGTTGCCCTTGCTGTATACCAAACTCCTCCCCCTTCTGCCACTGTAGCTCTTGCATACTTCACCAAAAGTTTCTCTCGCTCCCCCCGCCCCCTCGCTACTCCGGCTAAAAACGATTCAATGTCCTCCGCGCGCCAGCGCGTGCGCGTGAGGAAGAGGTCAGAAAAGAGGTGTTGAGGGGAGGTGGGGAGAGAGGAGAGGGGAAAGTAGGTTAGGTGTGTGGGGGCGGAGGTGCAAGAGGGGGCGGGGGCGGGGTGGAGGAGGTAGGTGCCCTAGAGAAAGTGAGGTTTAAGACGAAACAGGAGGGAAAGAGATAGGTACCCGGAGAAGGCTGAGCTCTACCGATGGCGCGAAGTAGTCTCCTACAGCGTCACGCCACTGGGTCATCAAGTCAGCGATAGGGACAGGGTCGTCCTGGGCGGAAGGCATGAATATCATCAGCATTTAGTAGCATACGATAAGCCAACAATGCTCAGTAAACAGGAGTGGGTGGAGCCAGAATGGAACTGGTGAGTACAGTCGAGGAATTGGCGCACCTTATAAGACATGAGATAACCCAATCCAATCTGGCCCACAACCGCCTTCTGATCCATTTTCCATGTCTCTTCATCCTCAGCCTTCCCTGCTTCGCTCTCAACTTCCCCAAACCACTCCATAACCTGCCGTACTATGCCCCTCCTCACCTGCATCTCCATATTTGACTCTAAGTAGTTCACGAGATGCCGCACCGGGACACGGTCGGGGGGGAGGGGAAATCGCTGAGATATCAAGGTTGTGAGGAGGGATTCGAGGATATGTGTAAGATAGGGGGCGGAGAGGGGCCGGAGGTGGCCTGTGAGAAGTCTATCAGTCTATCAGGCAATAAATTATGTAGAAGGATTTTAGAGGGACGAGGTGCGAGGGAAGTACACACGGTCAATTTCCAGAATGCGAAACTCCTTATATGCCTCCCTCAACTCTGCATCACTCGCTTGAACTTCTCCACGCATCGTATCCTTTGTGTATCTCGCGCGTTTTCTCTATGTCACGCCGTCCATAGGTCAAAGGTTCTGGATCATAGCAGGCCGTGAAACGTACCGGTCTCTCTCCTTCCTCAAACCCACCGGCATCCTGAGGCTCTTTCTCACTCATCTCCTCGGTTTCAGTCTCATAATTTATACCATCATCCTGTTCATGTCCTTCATCATACTCGCACCCCTTCAACATAGCGCGAAGACGGTGCAACTTCGGGACAGAAGGAACTAACTCGAGAATCTGGGAGAGCTATGCGAGGAAGAAGTCAAATTAGGTATGAGTTGGTGCCGCGCGATGAACAGAACTAAAGTAACGTACCTCATCCCTCACGATCAACTCCGATGCTCGCGGGTTTGACTGTATCTCCATATTCACGGACACGTTATGCGAGGCGATTGTAGGTGCAGTAGTGACAAGGATCGTGTTAGATAGGCTGACAGCGCGTAAGGCGTACGTCTGTGATGCAGTGCAGAGGACGGCGTCATCATTTGTGCGGCCACGGATTGTAAGTCTAGTGTAGTGAGAGTATGTGTGGCCGGCGTCGAATGGAATGAAAGTAAATGAGATAAGTGAAAGTAATGATACACACCAGAAAGGTCATAACGTGTAAATAGACAGACTTAAACTTCCACGTACTGCGTCTCTTTCCCGCTCTCCAACATTTCACAAAGTTCCTGGGGAAGCTCGAGGAGCTTGTATGACTCTTTTCGGCCGATAGTATCATACTTCGATAATGGTGGTGAGGGGGAGGCCGAAAGGGCGAATCGAAGGGGGTATTCTGGGGACATGCAGGGTGTGTCAGTGGGTAGGGACTAACGCGTATGGTAACGGTGTGACGCGACGCGTCTCTACATATCGATAAGCACTGGTCACAAGATGAGAACTTTCGTCTGTTGAAACATAGCTCGGGGTTAGGTACCGATTTCTTCGAGTATTTGTGTGGCCATAGACTTCTAAATTACTCTTTAGCTATGGTACAATCCCGAAGTACTGTCGGAGTGTAGGAGCAACACCTCCTTACGCATGCAAAGGCCGTCCAGTTTAGCCGCGATAAGACGCTTACAAAAGAGAAAAGTACTAATTGACGGTGTCCGTCCATTAAGGCTAATTATCCAAGAAAGCATTGAAATGCCAATGCCTCGGCTTCGGGCCCTGAGCGTTTTTCTGGTTGGCTTCTATTGAAAAAGATCCCGCGAGCAACGCTATCGAGGGTCATTTAGCTTGCAATCGATTGAAGACTTCCCACAGCTCGCAGATAATCGATGATAAGTACGCCCAGGGACATGTATGATATCACTCCTATGCATTGTGTACGGGAGAACCAGGGAACCAGCATTCGGCGTAACATTATTTAATGACGCGATAGAGTAAAGCGTTTGCGGCGACAGGTGTTGAAAATTGTATAGACGCGAAGTCTTCAGGGTAGAATCAACGAAGTTCTATTACTGAGGAACTCAACTTGATGGCTGCAGCTTTCAGCGCGTACACAAGGATGCTTACAACATCCGAGGTTACGGGCATCACCGAAGTAGATATGAAAAGTGGAAAGTAATACTCTATTATCCATTGGAATTTCAAAGAACTGGTAATCTGGTTATTTGTTAACCGTTATAAGTATAACGTATGCACTTTAATGATGATCGATTCGTGACTATTTCCAAGGAAGGAAGAACACAAATTTCAGATCTTTCAGTCCTAACCTCTTATCGAGGATGATAGTGGGCTAACGAAACAATCCGGCAACTTCGATTGATTGCAGCCGAGATTTCGATGATTAGTGATGAAAATTTGACGGACTTATATACAGCCTATTCACTGGCGTTGCTAAGCATATAGCAGCGAAATTAGGAACACAGTATAAAGAGCCAGAGTATATAGACTCACAGACCGTTATATCACCACCAGTTCACGCACAATGGCATAGGATCGGTGGTAATGCTAAGAGGCCTGTTCGGCAACGAGTGGAAACACCTTGAGATTATATCTCCTACAATGCAAGTGAACAAATTGTTTTCATGATATGGATAAGGCTAGGCTCGGTTCTTCGCCGCAAGTTTCCGGTCCCTCAGTCTTCCAAACTCAAAAACCAGCCGAGACGTTGTTCTAAAACTTAAGGGCACGGTTTGGTGCATACCGTCGGCTAGTGATGTCCATGAGAACGTATGAGGGCTTGACATACATAACCCTCGATCTGTGGTACATACGTGCATGTGTATGTGCATGAGTCTGTAGTGCGGACCGAGACGAAATCTGGGGTTGAATTGAAGAAGGCTCGCTGAGGAACACGCGTGCTATAGGTGATAGGGTGCACAGCTAAGTAATGTGGGTCCCTTTTCGTTCGTGCTATCAGCCTTTACAGTGTTGGCGATCAACTATGGGGCAAAGGACGAGATACAATCAGGACTGCTGCTCTCCAAGGTTACACATCGTTTTGCCTATCCGGTTTAGGCTGGGTAAGCTCCTGTTCGGACTGCAAGGCTCCATGGTATCGGTGATCAATAGTAAGCTTTTAAAAGACACCAGGAAAGATCGGGAGCCTCCCGTAACAAGAAATGCTTTGGAATTTGGAGGTCGACAATGACATGAGTAGCCTCTCAGGCCGCGAGACAGTGAGATGCGCTCACGACGAGTGATGAGATGCACGCAGATTGGCTCTGTATACTCAGGATGTAGCATTCACATCCTAAGTATACAGCGTCACCTAGGAATATTATGTCTGTGGAACGGAGAAGCGGCAATTGCTGTCTGCAGTAAGACTTCTGCGCAGCTAGATTGCAAATATATATGACACAGACAGTTACTGGGTTAGATGATCAGTAGGTGTATGATCCACATGTAGCACTGTAAGTCCCCAGAACTTCCCTGGGCCTTCCTAGGGCAACAACTGCAAGTGGGATCAGCTGCCCATTTGGATCATCAGGTATCCAGAAGTAGAATCAATGGTTCAAAAAGAGATTTTAAACCGAAGAGAAGGTATTCGAACTCCCAAGGAGGTTTAGTTACCACGGGGACATACACTTAGGTATATATTCTAGATATACACCCCAGCCCAGGATCGAGTTTAGTTTGGTTTTTTTTTTTGCCAAATAAGCAGAGAGTATGGCACCCAAGTCAAGACGACGAGTTGTGAGCCACATCGTGAGAAGTATGAGGATATCCTCTGGATGGTCGACAAACTGGGTGATAGCAATATCGTACGATAGCATACGAGCTCTGAGGCACACATTGGCCCGTCCACCACCAAGATCCATACGACCATAACCTAATCAAGTTGGGACCAAAAGTAATGTATAGGAAGATCCGAACCTGTGCATAAATCTGACACTTGTAGCTCTGTCAGAAATGTGTACATGAACGAAACGACGCACACCTGTGAGATGGTGTAAAAGCTGCACACATAAAAGGCAGTCGGCTGCCTGATTTAACCATGAGACGCTCCCGACCACGCACTCCTGATGTATTTGGCTGTTAAGTGGATTGAAGCTACAGACGGAGATCTAGGGATAGTCGACCTGATGCTCCTTGACCATGACTCCAGGGAGTAACTCAGCGTAAGTGGTCAACAACGAAAAAAAATTTTACTTACCAACACAGGTTTAAGGTAACGGATTCAAGGCAGTGGGTGCTGAAAAAATCCTTATTCTTGAGTATAACTGATCTGAGGAAAGGCCTCCCGTCTATTTGTTCATGTGTGGGTTTATGTATCATCATGAATCCACTGACGTCCTAGGAAATGTGTATGACGTTGAGGAGTCTTATAGGAGATGATATATAAAATGTTGGACAGCCCAGAACCCGAAAACTTGTTATGTCTTACGCTTCCGTCACGTCGCACAACGTTCCGCCGCCGTCCATGCAGGTGATTTTTTGTTTCTAGTTAGAGGCTCCAACGTTGAAGTTACCCAATACCTTGCGCCGCAGCCAAAGCCTGACCCAAGTCTGCTGAACACTACCCGCAGCTCTGCCTCGAATATTATAGATGACGCTGGAAATAAAGTGAACGTCGCAGAGGCGGGCTTCAAAGAACACCCCGCGGTACATTTCGTCCACTCCAGACATCATGTTCTTTATCACTCATCTTGAACACGTGATAGACGAAAACATCGGTGAATCGCCCACCAGACTCTGAGTATGATTCCCAGGAAGAGAATGAGTCGGGCAAGCATAAAGTTAGGAAGGACATCGACCGCGTGGAACAAAGGAGTTCACAGCTGTGGGAGCGTATAAAGGAACAACTCATGAGGCCCGGTGTTGCTGGAGGGTTGATGGGCGTTGGTACGTACTTCGACGATCTAAGTGATAATTCCAGGCGATCAGAAATAACAATTGCCAGTCAATGTCGGTCTCATTGGTAGCCTTTCCTATCAGTTGTACACGCGACCGCAGCTTCGCACCGATAGTAGGATCCTGGGTAGTTCAGCTGCAGGGGCTCTCATCGTTCTTGGTGCAGAAGGCATCCTTGCCGAGGCTTATCGCAACACAACAAAAGGGAGGGAAGAAGAACGCAGAGCGCGTGAGGAGGGGGCTGCACTATACAAACACGCTAAGGAGATTATACTCAGACCCAAGGTCTTTGGAGGCTTACTGGGCATTGGTGTGTAAGACGATACCCTCATGCCGTCTGAATACTAACGTTGGGTTAGTGAACTTGGGTATCATCGGGGGAGTGTCTTATGTCGCATATGATAACTGGGATCAACCGCACTGGGATCGAAAAACCATGTCTGCAGTGACAGTTGGATTGTTGTCCCTCATGGCAGGCGAAGGGTACGTGCTACCTTGAAGTGGATGCGAGATCTATCGGCGGATTTATATTCTCTCTAGGATCCTAGCGGAGCAGTACAAAGAGAAAGAATACCCAGAGAGGAGGTAAGGGCGCCCTGTAAACGTGGTATGCACGAGACGTGGAATGTCAGAAAGTAGAGTATGACTTGTACGCAGCTGTACTGTAGAACACCACGAGGCTGCAGCGACGCTCTTTCTCCCAATGTTTGCCTGTGTTCTTGTCGTTGATGAACGAAAGAGAAAGCGGATCGTTATTGGAGGAGCCGCTATTACGCGAGCCGCTAAGCGCCGCGGAAGTTCAAGGCGCGTTGCTCGAGACTGAAACTTGCTAAAGCTGAACAACTTCGACATCGCTATCGTCTGCGACGACGCGTGCATCCAGGACACCGATATCGTGAATTTCTACACGACGCACCGCTTTCGTGGTATCTCTGGTCCCTGAGACGGAAAGCGCATATGTATACTCCAGCCCCCTCGACTCATAGCCGTGGCCGTATTCCAACACCTGGCCGTCCTTCTGGTGCTGGCTCTGGTATACCTACTCCTGGTCGTTCCCGGGCAGGTTCGACAGCCAATGCAATAGCTTCCGCGCCACTGGAGGATAGCCCAGGCATGTCCCGTGCTCTGACCGAGGCAATTCGCGCAAACGATCCACGGCAGCATCGAGCAGCTTCAAGACCAAGCGACCGGTCTCTCTCGCCACAGTCTTCCCCAACCTCTCAGTCAGGAAATCCTGCAATAGGGCAGCCAGGTCGCAAGTCTGTCACTCGACCAGTCAATATTACGACAACGGCCCGCATACCCTCGGCTGCGTCTTCTTCAGTGTCCTCTGCACCACCACGAGCACCTTTACCTAAAACACCCACGTCTAGTGCGCGTACAGGAACATTTACATACACGCCCCGTGCATCCACTTCCACAACTACGTCATCCCGACCCGAAAGCCGACAGTCCGAAGCACGCGGCAAAATCAATGGGAAAGACCGTGTCTTTGAAGTGGGAGATGCTGTGCGGATCGAGAGCCTAGGTATGGAGGGTACGCTGCGGTTTATGGGCTCCATCGAGGGGAAGCCAGGCATTTGGGCAGGGGTCGAACTCGCACCAGGATTTGCAGGTCGGGGCAAAAACGATGGCACCGTGGATGGGTACGAATAATTTATATTTTCTCTTGGGAGGAGTACTTATCTTCATGTACATATGTATAGCGTGTCATATTTTTCTTGCGCCCCCAAATGTGGCGTCTTTGTCGCGTCTGCAAAGCTCTCCGCACCTATTTTTCGTCCTTCTTCCGTGGCGTCCTCTCGTGGTCGAATTACGCCCTCCCTGCCGCCTGTCAGTGGACGTAGAACCCCCTCTGTAAGTGGACGAGCTACACCAGCGACTTCAGCCAGCGGTCGCGTAACTCCTGCATTCTCAGCCAGTGGCCGAGGAACACCTGGTTTTGGAACAGGACGAGTGACACCTGCACGCCCTTCAGGACGCGTCACACCATCTTTTGCAACACCCAGTGCACGTCCCCGTCCGTCAATAGCCGCGGCAGGAGCGACACCTGGCGCAAAACCTCGTAAATCAGTTGTGACGGAGCAAAGCTTTACCGCAGGCTCTCGGGCCAGTCGATATATTGGAATGACGGCTCAGCAGCTGCAAAATGCTAAGAGTTTAGGTAACGGAGCAGACCCACAACCGTCGAGCGCACCTCCACTGTCACCATTCGCTACTCCAAGACCTCCCACCTCTAGTCGTACCTCCGGCATTGGAATTCAAACACCTGGTGGGATTAAGGGACGTCAGTCAGCCGGGGGGTTCGGGTTTGGAGGGGGAACGCCACGGTCTGGGCGCAGGACAGATATGCCTCCTCCTGCATCTCCCGTCTCTCCTTCCAAGCGACTGCTTTCCAGCTCCCCTTCTATGAAACTTTCTATGCCTTCAAGTTCCAGCCCGTCTCGAAGGTTGATTACACCAACTAGTCCATCACGCAGGCTTACTACGCCCACAGGATCTGAGTTCTCTGTCAGTGTGGGAGATAGAGATGAAAGGAGTGAACAAATTGTTGACCTTGAGGCGCGGAACAAGGAGTTACAAGAGCGCATTGCGGATCTCATGAATTCCAAGTCGCTCAATGGCGTAGTCTCCCCAGTACCGCCGTCTGCGAGCTCCAGCGACATGCAGCGTTCGTTAATCGACAATACAGCTCTTGAAGCAGAGAAAACACGTGCTACAACCGCACTCGCGCGTGTCTCAGAGCTAGAATCGCAAGTTCGATTCCACGAGCGTGCAGTCAAGGAGCGCGAGTCTCGGATTGACGCACTCGAACGTTCAGTGAAGGGAAAGGAAGAAGAAATAGATAAGGCTCGTGCGGAAGGTGAAGCCCGTGTCCGAGAACTGACGGGAAAATTGGAAGACTCTGAGTCGCTGGTTGGGAGTTTGAAAGCCGCGGTTGAGGAGGTACGGGCGGGGAAGAAGGAGGAAACCGAAGCGATTGTGGGAGCAAAGGACAAAGAGATTGAACTCCTAAACGCGAAGGTCCTGAGGGCGGTTACCGAGTTAGAGGACGAAAGGCGAGAGCTTGGCTCACAGATTGAAGAGTTGAGGCAGGCGGGACAGGTGATGCATCTCTGCTTTGCCGCCTTCTTTAAAATTGACGCAATTTTGTATCAGGAAACTATTGCCCTATACGAAGAGAAACTCAACGAAGCTGATGGGAAGAGATGGGAAATGGAGGACCTCGTCCATGGCTTGGAAGAGAAGCTGCGTAAGCAAAAGCGCTCCATTTCTCCAGCCACAATATCCCGCCATGTATCAGAAGCCACGCAGATTGACAACGAGATGCTCAAGGAGCAGGTCGTACACTTTGAGCGTAAAGTCAACCAGCTGGAGAGCCAACTCGACGGTGCGCGTGAGGCGGCGGAGAGAGAAGAACAGGCGATGCGTGCGCGAATCGCCAAGTATAAGGAGAACGACGGCGCGTTAAGAAAGGAACTGTCAGAGGCTCGAGCTGAGGTAGACCATCGGAAACGATTGGAAGTGGCTAGCAAGGCGCGCTTGGAGGAGCTGGAAGAGGCTTTACGGGAGAATGCGGTTGCTCTGGAAAACGCTCGAGCTGAAATCGAGGGCCTCCGGACTGACTTGGGAGTGAGATTTAATGATTCATTTCTTCGGGTTGTACTCGTTACTGACACATAGTGTCCTCAGCACCTGGAGGGCTTGCAAGCAGGTGCATCGGCTGCGAACGGCATAAAGGCTGAAGACGATGTAGCCAGGCGTGGGGCGGAACGGGCGCGGCTTAATGATGAGATCCTTCAACTAAAGGAACTCCTAGAATCTACCCGGACTGCAAAACGCGAGGCACTGGAAGAAAGCGAAACTGCAAAACAAGAAGCCGATGCTGCAAGGCGACAGGTAGACAGCTTGCAGATTGCTGTACAGACGCTGGAGAGCGAGAAAGTGGAGGTAATAAACTTGGCTCTTTACTCAGATGTTTCTCACAGAAACATTTTGCTTTCCCAGTTAGAGCGCATTACGCAGGATAAGAGCGCGAAGTTAACTGTCGAGCGAAAAACGGTGGCCGGTCTGAAACAGGATCTCGATGTTCGAATTTCAGAGTTAGAGCAGCTGCGGAAAGTTGCTAACCGAGACCAGCCGCTCAGCCCTGCAGTGCATCGTGACTCTATTGTCTCAGCAACGTCTCGCTCACGGCACGAACACCCTGGGGAGGAGATCACAGGTCTCAAGTACGTCGTCGCTCATGGGTTTGGCATAGAAGAAGCGCTCTTCGCTGACTTCAATACAGACATATCATACAAGAACTCAACAAAGAGAATTTGGAGTTCACTTCTCGGATCAAACTTGTCGAGTCTGACAAAAAGTTGCTACAAGAAGAATGCGATGAACTACGCGAGGCAATGCGGATGCTTGAGAGCAACATTAATGACGAGTTGAAGCACCTTGATGGAGAGACTAATGGTGCAGACTCTTCTGGAGACGTTCAAAGGGCCTTACGAGAGGCGAAAGCTAAATATGAGGTATCCCTTTATAACCGATTGTGAAGATGAATATCATAATTTAGTGCTGGCCTCTTCTTTGTAGCTGGAACTCGGCCAGCTTCGCCAGAAGTCACTTGAAGCGGAACAAAAACATGCCCAAACGATCCGTGATGTGAGGTGCCGTCTTATGATGCTTATCTTTGTAATATTTACCTTCTTCCTTCCTTCAGCTCAACAAAGAGGTCAGCGAGTTGGAGAGTCTCGTGGAAGCTAAGGTCAGTGTCACTCAGAGTAGGGTGTTTTCCAACTCATCAGAAGCTCTCACAGATCTACAGAGAGGTTCGTACAAGGTTCGTATATCTAGAGGAGATAGACTTAACCTAACTGACAGGATGATTTGGAACGGGAACTGGAGCGCTACAAAGATAAGCTTGCCCGTGCTAATCAACGAAAGCTGTCTAAAGCAAGCGGAGAGTCCTCCATCACGCTCGCGCCACTGTCAGACAGCAGTGAAACCAGCAATCGCCAAGAATACACACCTGAAGGCGAGGTGTGCGAAATATGCGAACAGCCTGGACACGATATTTTTTCCTGCCATCTTCTTAAGGACGACATTCCCAGTATTGGTGGCTCTTCGCGGACAGAGCATACCTATACAGACTCAGAGTCGACAGATTTATGGTGCGAGGATTGCGAAACTCATGGGTAAGTGTCCCTGTAGTTTGCTTGTTATTGCCTAAATCATCCCCGACAGGCATGTTGCAGCCGACTGCCCTCATTCTATGGATGTCTTTTAGTGACCTTTCCACTATTGATTTTTCTCTTCATATTCGGCATCTTCTCTCCCATCGCTGTCGTTCATTTCATATCCGTGGTTTTTGTTTGTACGCTTACGTACCAAATTTACGTTCGTTCGGAGTTGCAAAACTTTCTGTGCACGGATCAGCCTCGCCCATTATAAAGAGCCATCATGGAGCAAATGTCCACGATTCCCTCGCTCTCACCGTAGTCTGGATATGTAGTGTAAGTACGATCTTCGTGGTTTATAACATGATGAGTATTGTATGCCGCCCCAGTCGTAGTCAAGGACTTTGACGATAGGCACCGCACAGCCAAACTCATTTTCGTGCACTGCTGAACTCTCTTTTTCCCTTCCACTCTTTACTGTCAATTATACTGACATGAATCACTAGATCAAGCCACGTACTATCATTTGAAGTCGGTCAAAGTCACCGTGAGTCGTCTTGACATTGTGAAGCTTTCATGATGAGACAGCTTTCCACCTTTTCTGGAGCCTTCGGGTGTTGGCGAAACATTATAAATAAAACACTAAGAACAGCCAACTGATCTTCCTGCCACAACCTGTCATCTGTGCATAGCTTACTCACACCCTCCAATTTCAGGTTTACTCATTCTTATAGTGAATTGGTGGTCATTTCTCGTGGTCTAGGATTCAACGTACAATCTTAAGAGTAAAAGAAATGGGAAGCAAGGATTACTTGTGAGTTGTCATTGCGTTATCAACGATGTATGTTATTGCAGTTTAGAGCATTGGTATTCAACTTATGATTGAATAACTATTCTACTCAAGATTATTCGCAGCCATTCCAAGGCACCGACAAGGGTAAATATTTCAAGTCGACTCTTATACTTATCTTCCCTTGCTGGTCCTGAGTGACTTTGAAGGCAACAGTTAGGGGTGTCGGCATAATTTCGAATAGACATGTCGTTAGGGTTGCAGAAAATGAGTGGTTTGTGTTCCTTCATGTGATAGTGCGTTTCTGGGGTCAGTATATTACCAAGAGATCTAACTGAATTCTGTGCCTAATATTTACAATTCCTTTTGTTGATATTCATTGCTTCCAGAAATGCTCTGTCAAGGACATAAAGGTTTTTTTCATCGGTCCCTATGTTTGATTTTTGCATTGAATATCTCTGACCCATAGCCTTGACCATATAAGGAAATTCAAGCGGAAATAGCGATTGAAACTTCTCGAGCTTCTAAGCGCCTAGCCATTAACGAGCCCCTTGTTTGGCTTTACCATGTCGCCATCAAATCTTTTCTTTCTTGGAGCCACAGGATATATTGGAGGTCAGCATGCAATTGTGTAGTTTGGTTCATTCTCAGGAGTATTGGATGGACAGGATCGCTTCTGAGAGGAATTCTCGCTGCGCATCCCCAATTCTCGGTGACAGCTTTAGTCCGCAATCAGAAAGACATCGAGGTCGTTCGCACTATGGGTGTGGCACACGTGATTCATGGCTCACACGATGACCTCGAGAAGATTCAGGATCTTGCAGCTCGATCAGATGTCGTTGTGAACGCAGCTGATGCTGATGATCTGCCACTCACCAAGGCCATTTTGGAGGGACTTAAAGCTCGTTCCATGACTGTCACATTCAAGCCCATCCTTATACATACTAGCGGAACTGGTGTTATAAGCGACCAAGCCGAGGGAGAATTTACACCTAGCGGGCAAAAGATTTGGAATGTAAGGCCTATTGTACTCTCCAGGCAACATATTTACGAGACCCAATCATATATCAAAAGGACAACTCTGAGGAAGACATTCGCAGCATCCCACCTGAGAGGCCTCATCGACTGATTGATCTAGAGTACGTCGACGTTACACATTTAACTACACACAGTCCCAATTAACCAGATCTTAGGATATTCCAAGCAGATGAACATAATTATTGTTCCGCGTATATTATTGCCCCAAGTACCATTTACGGTACTGGTTCGGGACCCGTCAACAAAATATCCCAGGTGCGAATTCATGATGAGTTGAGTTGCCGCGATCTAATTTGATCTTCTTGCATTAGCAAATTCCTAGCGCTGTCCGAACAGCAGTAAAGCGTCTAGAGGCAGTCTACATCGGGAAAGGAACCAACAAGTGGATGAATGTGAGGCCCGGCACGAACTCCCAGGATACATAGATTCATCCAAGTGATAATTCATCACAGGTGCACATAAATGACCTGGTCGAACTCTATCTTTTGGTACTTTCTCTGGCTCTTTCTGGAACGGACAAGTCCGGTCCCTATGCCAAATTCTACTTTGGCAGTGTACACGAGCATGTGTGGGGCGATATCATTCGTCAAATTGGCCAAATACTACATCAGAAACGGGTTATCCCAACATCTCGAGCGAAGAGCGTCACTCTTCAAAAGGAACCGGGTCTATCGTGGGTGTTTTCAATTTCAACGACTACGCGAGTCTTTGACATCTTTGTGATGGTATTTAGGAGTACAGCAACCAACTCAAGGAGCGCCTCTGATCGTGGATTTGCTCTCGGGTGGAGACCAAAGTCAAAATCCATAGAGGAAGCATTGGAAGATGATGTAACTGAAACACTCGTGAAGTTACGAGTGTAGGTAAAACCCCGGTGTAAGATCATCATAAGCATTGGCTTGGAAACAAAAGGCGGTGATCAAAGATCTCAGCTAGGAGGTTGTAGGATATCCTGCAGCAGAACACGGAAGAAACCAATTGTATCCGTTTGTAGTACACCGTATCGAACATATGCTCACAGTCGTATGCAATTGTTGTCCTAACTAAGATGCGCTCCCTCTGATGGATAACTTGGGAACTTGATTAAAGTAAACCGATAGCATCGAGGTTATACTGGACATTCTTTCTATATCGTGTCGCAAGCTCTGCTGTCTGATTCACATCCTCGTTCGCATCACTGATTTGCTGGATGGTGCCAATACATGAGTGATCTCAGACATGCGATGAACTACCTACTTTGACACATTTGTTCAATTCTGCAATCAACTCATTACACTTTTCCTAGGCACCCGACGCGTCAGTCTTAGCATTGGAAGGGTCAATGGAACGTACCACGTTTTTGATGATTCTCTCAAGCAGGATAGCCTGCTTTTCTGCATGAGGGTTCTCCATTCTTTGTGGACCCTGGAGTACGCGTCACAGTCACGTACTTCACCCGCTGAATTTTCTACTTCATGGCTCAACCTGAGAAGAAACTTCTTTGGCACCCAACGCGAGAAAATCGCTTTATAGTTGGAGGAGGAGACCCTATTGGCCAATTAAAGGTATACGATTGGGATGGCAAATCTGCTATTACAGAGGTCACTGCTCTTGGCGACCTCCAAAACATGAAAGTATGAGCAATAAGATGATAGCAATTTAATCTACCTCTAACTCGATCGTAACAGTGCTTTGCATTATCTCCACATCCTCTAGAGAGTGATCTACTTGCTGTCGGAAGCAGCCTCGGAAATGTTGAGTTATTACGGTTATCGTCTCCTCATCCGCCAAATACCATTCGTAGCCCATCAGCTGTTTCCCTACCGATCAGGACATCACGTCCATGCAATGCTTTAGCTTTCTCCCACTTTGATCCCAATTACTTGGCTGTTGGTCTTGATAAACTTCGTGGGGAACCTAGCCTGTTCATATGGGATATTGAAACATTCTCTTCAAGTCTATCTAAACCCCCGGATCGTGATCAAGGCGCCTTTAAACGACCAGAACCATTCCTACCTCTATCTGTGCGAGGTGACAGGAATAACTTACAACAGTGGGCGCACACAGAGACCGTTACATCCCTAGCTTTTCTTCCAGAAACAACTAGTCTGCTCGTTGCTGGAGTGAGCCATAAGTGGCTAAGGTTGTTCGATTTACGTTCCAGCTTCTCACCTACAAACCCAATGTCGACAACCACAAAATCTGTCCACGGGATATCTGTTGATCCATTTGAGCCAAACCGCATCGCGTCCTTTGGAGATGATGGCGCGATCCGAATCTGGGACTGTAGGCGATTTTCCTCGCCTCTTCTGACCTTTACGGAGCGAGATGCCATAGCTGACGGAGGTAATCCCCGCGGCTCTAATGCGATAAGCGGGGTTGAATTTTCTAGCAGTCGCAGAGGCATGCTGGCGACTTTGGAAGTGGATGCAACGATTGTGCGCTTTTGGGATACAGTCAGTGCCAAATTTCCAGAAGAACCGGATGCACCTAGCATTCGACCCGAGGAAGAAATCCACGCTAGCAAAATCTCAAAACTGGCTCGGCTCCCATGGTCATCTCAAACGACCGATTCGCAGTCACCAGTCACCAGTGATAAAGCTAAACATATGACGCGCGGAAAACAGCTTATCCTTCGCAATACTCGTACTTGTGAGTACGTTGAGAGTGTCTGTTTGTTTTCGGTAGCTGAAGTTCTCATTCAGCTGCGCGTTTTTTGCGTCCTTTGTCATCGTTTGTTTGGATTCCCAGAAAATCTTCTCGCGTAAACGAGTATAGTGTTGCCGTCGTTACGAGGGGTGGCGACCTGGACATGCAAACTGTGTATGATCCACCCGAGCCGCGTTGGAGTTGTCGCGGAGAACTCTCGATTGCTTCTGGCCGGTCTTACCAGGTCTATCAACCTTTCAGAGACGACGAGCCCTTTGCCGAACCTTGGACGCTCGTTTCGCAAGAACCACGATCACGAATGGCATCACCATTTGGCTCCATTCGTGAACGTAAAGAAGCGCCAAAGGAACCCATTACTCTCCGGGATGTGTCCAGCGGCATCCAGTTGGGTGTTCATCCCTCAAGGAGATACAGCCCAGCATCTATGAGGCGCTTTACTCTCGATAAGTCTCCTGCGCCTGATGTAACGCCGCGACCTGGTCATGTGTCACTCCACCCAGAGAGTGAGCTTTCTGAAAAAAGGGGAAGAGCCTTTCAAAAGGTGGAGCAGAAAACATTTTCTCGTTCCCTGTCTAGAGGCAAACTGTCTTCTGATGAACGGTCGAGTCGGCGAGTAATTACTGATGACATATCTATGGTTATCCGAAGGCGCGTTCTCAAAGGCTATGGCTTGGAAAATGTCTGTCTGTGCTCATTCTTCGAGTGCACATACCCACGTTTATCTTTCTCAGATGGTACATAATGCGGAAGTCGCACAAGCTGATACCATCCATCCAGACATTTTATATGAATTGTGGATGTGGATTGAAAGTAAGATCTGATTTCTCTGTATTTTTGTAGTTTCATGCAATTTTTTCTAGGCTCTCGGAACCTTCTTTCTTATGGCGCCTCACGAATTCATGGATTTGAGTTTGCGAACCAAGGAGTCCTGGGTATCTGGGAGGGTCTTCAGCCTATACCCCGCGCCCCTTCACTGGAACACGATCCAACTCTTGAACCTCAGCAAAGTCATGAGATCGAAACGTCTCTTCTCTCACTTCCTGACGAAGATGGCGACGGATATCGAACACCTGGCCGACGGCGTAGACGGCGATCATTACGTCGCAGTCATTCACCTGTAGATCAACTGCATGGTGACTTCGCAGCTGCAGTTCATACATTGAACATTCGTCGCGGCTATGATCGCTCTTCAGTTGCAAAAATCTCTATATCGACCTCGAGACTGGCGCAACGCAGGTTTTGTCTGTCACTATGCGGCTGGAATCAGGGAGACGATGAACTTCTCAGAGCAACTGCAAAGTGTGTTCGCATCATTGTAATCGGTCATAACATTCTATTCACATAAATTTCTCGGTCAGATGGGAGAAAGAGGGACAGCTTACTCGAGCGGCCTGCTGGCTGTTGTTTACTGACCACCACGACAAAGCCATAGAATGTTTGATGCGAAGTGATGGTGAGTAATTCTTGCGGCTGTTTAATTCACATGACCATTCGCGTTAGATGAGCGACTCCGCATTATGTCTGGCACCGTTGCAGCCCTGATTCCACAAAAGGGTACTTCGATTAGGTTACGGGAGCATTACAATCGGCTGATTGTGCGCATAGAGGTATGCAATCGAACTACATACTAACAGAATTTTTAAGCACTACTCAGGATCCATATCTTCGTGTGATGCTTACACACATTGCGTTGGAGGACTGGTCAGACATCTTACAAGAGGAATCGCTTCCGTTACGAGAACGCCTTGCAATTGCCTTCCGCTTCCTAGATGATCGAGCGTTATCATCTTACCTGCGCCAGTTGGCTGATAGGTTTCGCGTGGATGGGGATATAGAAGGGCTTATCGTTACTGGACTCACACCAATTGGGCTCGACGTACTGCAGGGATATGTGGACAGTACGGGAGATGTGCAGTCGGCGTCGATTCTAGCTTCTTTCGTCTGCCCAGCCACATTCAAGGATCCACGCGCCGAACGATGGCTTGAAGCATACCGCTCATTACTTGACGGCTGGAAGCTTTTTCATCACCGATGCCAATTTGACATTTCCCGAGGACAAATCGTCAAAGAGGCTGTGACGAAGGAGGAAGTACCCCCTTTCGAGTGGGTAGCTCCTCAATTGACCATCAAATGTGGGTTTTGTAATAAAGCCATCAATACTCGAGCCCCCATGGCTGGACCCGGAGGCAGAACGCGGGTATGGAGGCAGATACTCGTTCCATCCCTAGTTTCTGATTTACCATATGCAGGTGAATTGCTGTCAAACGTGTGGAAGGTCCTTACCCCGATGCTCCATATGTCTTACCACCCTCGGCCTAGCTTTCGACTCGGCACGTGACACGGAGCTTGCTGAAGGGCCAGAGTCGAAAGGTACGGTCCGCTGCAATCTTTCTATGTTAATCTTGTGTCTAAGCATGCTACTGGATTTGTTAGATACTATTGACGACGCTACTGTATTTTGTCAGACCTGTAAGCATGGCGGACATGTTTCGCACATCCTCGAATGGTTTTATGGAACCAATGAGGGAGAGGGTTCAGAGAGGCAATTGCACGACGAATGCCCAGTTGCCGGCTGTGACTGCCGATGTGCGCAGGAGTAAGAATAATACAACACACAATTTCAAGACCGTTATAGTAAGTAGGATTTGTTCAACTTTCAGTAGCATAAAGTCTGATATTGCAAAGCGCATAGAACCAGAAAACAAGATAGCAAGCTGCTGTACGAGTCCTGACAATGTCACGCTCATCTCCGAAATGGTTGTGTTAATCGATCACAATCATATCACTTGTGGCTCTGTTCCAACCCGCTTTCAGCAAGTAGCCTAGTGCCTGTCCCTGTGATGTTCAGATCTGTGAGACGACAATCTGGTCGGTTATGAGGAACTCGGGAGCTGTGACGTTGCTTGTGCTTATGCTTGTACTTATGCTTGTGAATGTGGGAGTGGGGGTGAAAACAAGAGTGGGAATGAGAGGAGCGGAAATGAGAGTGGGAGCAGTGGCGGAGAAGAGGATGAGGATGGTGGAGGGGGGTATGATGTGGATGGTGGGGAGCAGGGTAGGAACTGGAGAAAGACCAAGATATTTCCATGACCCCCTCACCGAGTCCTGAATCAGCTATAGCAGCAAATACAGCTGGGGACCTGTGGCTCCCAAGTGCGGTCAATAGTCTTGTATTATAAGTTGGTGAATAAATACAAACATGTCTAGACTCCCATACGAACACCCAGGACATTTGTCTGCAGCGTTGGCGTTGCTGAGTAGAACCAATCGGGTTGATACAGATCGTCCGCACCTTGTATTTGCGCAGCTACTGATTTGCCATTCTTCTTATTGACGACGCGAATGTGCTTATGGCACATGTTGCCGTGATACTGTAGGTGATTGACTGCGACTATGTAGTCGGTGCGAGATGCATGTGAACCGCACGCGCCTGGGAAGCAGATATGTTTAGCTGCAGTGTTCAATATGGCTCTGCAAACCTAAGCCAGGAAGATACCACGTTCCCTGACCATAAAACCTATCTCTTCGTGCGAGCTCCACCGAAGCAGTATTGTACTGAACATGTTGCGGGTGGGAAGAATCGGAAACGGCTTGAGATATTGAGGAAATAAAGAGTAGGACTGTAAAGAAAAAAAGCATGTTGGATAAAAGAGTGTGGATAGCCCTGTCTGTGACTGGATCAAAAGACCCTAGGAGCATTTGCAGTATAAACAAGTCCAGGCGCGTCGTTGAACGTTGCAGATAAAAAAACTAAAAGTGTTTTACGATTGTGGCTGGACTCACGTGACCGCATTCAAGTCTACCGCATTGAGTATGAGTTACCTAAATTAGAAGATTCTGTTTCCTTATTAGGAGTGATAATGCGTTACATCGTTACATTCTTCTGCTTGGGAAAAGAACAAATAAGAGCGAGATACACGTTAACTCAGCCGAGTTCCTCTGCTTCCCCTACATATGGAGTGGGACTCTGTTCAATTTGCGCATGCGGATTAAGAGACACTGCACCGGGGTGGGTATCATCAATCAATGCATCGCGCATCAGGGTAAGTCTTGGTCTCGCATCGCCTCCCTGACCGACCAGTCTCGCACCAAAGATCGTCTCTTCCTCCACTGGCGCAAAAGATTCATCATGATCAAATGAATCTTCAGCTCCTTGGAAACCACTTTCAAATATGTGTGCCAGAGGGTGTCTGGCAGCCCGCACCGCATCGTCCTCATTTTCGTCACTGCTCGTGCTTTGTTGCGAGCTTGCAAATGAATCGTCCGCCTGTGCTCGGGCATTGTTTTGTGTGGCAAACAGAAAGCCTGCAGACGGATTTGACTCATCGTGCTCCGACGAGTCAGAATCAGAGTCACTACTAATAGACGGATCCCCTGTCATCTTTACGGGATTGTGCAAATGCTTGGCTATGCTAGGGCCTCTACGAGATGCATCACCTGGTGGCATTATAGCACCGTGTGAGGTTTTGGCAGTGTCACTTCCTTTATTCATTGCAATAGTTATGAGATCACGGCCAATTCGCTCTGCAGCCTTTCGTGCTGGAGTAGGCGCCAACTTTGCGGGGGAGGCTCGGGCCCGCGACACCATCGCGAACTGCATTGTCACAGGGGGCGACATACCTGGCGGGAACAGGTCGTCCGACGAGTCTGAGTTATAGCCGTTGCTGGTACTATCTCCCCTGAAAGCGGAAGGTCCTGGAGTGCGCAACGCCCTTGACCTAGCAGGCGACGGTTGACGGAGGTCCACTAAGCCATTCCATTGTCGTGAACTAGAGTCAGGGGGGAGGAAAGGATTTTTTAAGGAATTATATCGTTTGGGTGTGTAAAGTGACCGTGGCGGCGTAGAGGTTCCATCTGAAGCCGCCGCCAAAGCTGCATTTTGACGGAGGACATTCTGACGCAAAGGTGACTTGCCTTTACGGTTGGAGGGGGGTGGGGGTTTCGGGGCCATTGAATCTGCCTGAGTTGCTGATTTTTTATGGAGCGTTGATTGGATGGTTCGCTGACCAGGAAAGGCACCCGTGTAGCTGCCATGTAACGGGGAGAAAGATGGTGCGGAGGAAGTTGAAGGATAGTCTTGTACTTCTCTGGCGTCCTCATGAGTGAGGTCTCTGACCTGTCTACCTAGTCGTTCGAAGGGTGATTCGATGGATGCTGCCCAGGATTCATCGTCTTCGCTGTCTCTTGGGAGTGATATAGTGGTAGGATCACGAATGAGAGGGGTGGAAGATATAGGGGCTCCACGAACAAAGGAATCCTCTGGTTGGTTGTTGTTTGTTGGTGTCATATTGGATTCCTGGGACAACACATTGACCGCGCTTTGGTCCTCAGATTCTCCTTCGGTCTGATACAAAGCTGAGGTCTCCGAGGAAATAGGGATGCGGACCTGCGCAGCAGCCTCATAGAAAGACTTCCAAAACTGCACGCAAAGTATGAGGCGCGTAGTGCACAACGCGTCATAGCCACTGACCTGCGCGGCTTCCCGTACGGGTTCTGTGCCTTCCGCATAACGTTTGAATGCTGGAAGCAGTTTGGTCGCTATAAGATGTTGGATACGCGAAAAGTTTGCATCGATGTTCTGTAGACTCTCAGTGGAAGGTAAGCAGAGAACTAGAAATGAAATATCTACCTGAAGCCTGATTGTTATAAGTTGGTCTATTTGGTCTATCTGGTCGTTGGTAGAAGCCGTTACATCCACACCTGGAACAACAATAGAAGTAGGATCTGGGTTGGGTTCCCAGTGTCGAGCGCGTGGTGTGAGTTCATTCATAGCAACGCGTCGCGGGGTGACCCTGCGTGACGGTTGTGACCGGGGACTTTGCGGACCAGTTGCGCGTGATTTCGGATCTCTGGTTTCCGTCATAAGTCCATTTATCCAGTTTCTTACATACCTCTCTCATCCTTGTTGTCGAACAGGATGTTGAACCTCTCGAACAGAACGGCCAAGCTGGCTCGTTCCCTGCAGCATCTGGCTGCGGGCATGGCTACAGCAGCTCCTCGCATCGGCGATACCAAAGTAGCGATGTCCAACCTCGAAGCGGGTAAATATATCAACTATCAGCGAATAGAGGACAACCTTGCCATTGTTCGCCAGAGGTGGTTGTCCAGTCTGTCGTGCCTTGAATTATGCTCATCCCTCCATAGACTAAACCGGCCCCTGACTCTATCCGAAAAGATTTTGTATGGTCATCTTGATGACCCGCACAGCCAGGAAATAGTTCGCGGAATTAGTTACCTTAAGCTGAGGCCTGACGTGAGCTCTACAGACCTAATTGCTTCTACTTGTTTCTTGACATGATGTATTGCAGCGTGTCGCCTGCCAAGATGCTACCGCACAGGTTTGTTTGAATAATTGCAGTCTGTCCTTTTACTGATGAATTCATCCCACCAGATGGCTCTGTTACAGTTCATGTCGGCTGGAATTCCTACTACTGCTGTTCCTACTACCGTACACTGTGACCATCTCATCGAAGCCCAAGTTGGTGGCGCAAAGGATCTCGCTCGCGCTATTGAACTGAATAAGGAAGTCTATGACTTTTTGGCCACTGCAACCGCTAAAGTAGGGTGTATCACTATTCGATGTCTTGTATAGGCTCATATCACGTTCTCAGTACGGAATCGGATTTTGGAAACCAGGTTCAGGAATCATCCACCAGATCATTTTGGAGAACTATGCATTCCCCGGCGGTCTCATGATCGGTACCGACTCCCATACCCCCAATGCTGGTGGTCTTGGAATGATCGCTTGTGGTGTTGGTGGTGCAGATGCGGTCGACGTCATGGCTGATATTCCCTGGGAGCTTAAATGTCCCAAGGTCATCGGCGTCAACCTTACTGGCAAGATCGGAGGCTGGACTACCCCCAAAGATGTGATCCTTAAGGTTGCAGGCATCCTTACCGTCAAGGGCGGGACAGGCGCAATTGTTGAATATAAGGGGCCCGGCGTCGACTCGCTTTCGTGTACTGGCATGGGAACCATCTGTAATATGGGGGCAGAAATTGGAGCAACAACATCTCTTTTCCCTTTTAACCAGCGCATGGCTGATTACCTCAACGCTACGAGACGCCCTGATATTGCCAAGTATGCCCAGCGGTTCTCACATAACTTGCAGGCAGACTCTGGGGCTGAGTATGACCACGTCGTTGAGATTGTAAGTCGATGTGGTTACAGTTCTCTGGATATCGCTTAGTTTCTTCAGAACCTTTCTGAACTTGAACCCCATATCAACGGACCATTCACGCCAGACCTTGCCACACCCCTTTCTAAGTTTGCTGGAGAAGTGAAGAAGAATAACTGGCCACAAGAGCTTAAGGTTGCTCTCATCGGTTCATGCACCAATTCGTCTTACGAAGATATGACTCGCTCGGCATCTATTGCCGAGGAGGCTGCGGCACACGGGCTTGAGACAAAATCTAAGTTTACCATCACCCCTGGCTCTGAACAAGTCCGTGCCACCATCGAGCGTGACGGTCAAATTGAGGCGTTTGAAGGTGTTGGTGGGCTTGTGCTCGCTAATGCGTGTGGTCCATGCATCGGACAATGGGACAGACAGGATGTTAAAAAGGGAGAGGCTAACTCTAGTCCGTACTTTCCTGTTCAGCATTTTCTTCTGCTTATTGGATGTCATGTCAGTCATCACTTCGTACAACCGCAACTTTACCGGTCGGAATGATGCGAACCCTGCAACTCACGCGTTCGTTGCTTCACCAGACATTGTGACTGCGTTTGCTTTCGCTGGAGATCTTACTTTCAACCCCGTCACGGACACTCTCATCGGTTCCGATGGCAAGCCTTTTAAGTTCTCAGATCCCTCTGGGTTCGAGCTCCCTCCCAAAGGCTATGATCCCGGTGTGGACACTTTCCAACCGCCTCCTCAAGACCGTGCAGCTGTTCAAGTTGCCGTAGATCCGAAGAGCAACCGTCTCCAATTGTTACAGCCTTTTGAACCTTGGAACGGTAAGACTCCTGAAGACCTTCCCATTCTGATCAAGGTCAAAGGGAAGTGCAGTAAGTACATTCTTGCCTATGCGCTGTCCATGTACTCCTGTGTTAACAACGCATGTTAGCTACTGATCACATTAGTGCTGGTGGACCATGGCTCAAGTACCGTGGCCACCTGCAGAACATCTCTCGTGAGTGTTTAGAAACTTGCTTGCATTCGCTCTGATCATGTGGGCTGTAGAGAACTGCCTCATTGGTGCCATTAATGGGGAAAATAACGAGGCGAATAAGGTTCAGAACAAAATCACGGGTGAGTGGGGGCCGGTCCCTGCCACTGCCGCTTGGTACAAGAACCATGGCAAACAATGGGTTGTCATTGGTATGACTTTTTTTACTCCGGTATTTGTTGTGCAGGTACGATGATGGTTCTCAGGTGATTCCAACTATGGCGAGGGTTCCTCCCGTGAGCATGCTGCGCTCGAACCACGCTATCTTGGTGGATTGGCTATCATTGTCCGCTCATTTGCTCGTATTCACGAGACGAACTTGAAGAAGCAAGGCATGCTTGCGCTCACTTTCGTTGATCCGGCGGATTACGACAAGGTACACCCTGATGACACGGTCGATATTCTTGGCCTGGAGTCTTTCGCACCAGGAAAGAACTTAACCCTCGTCTTGAAACACAAGAAAGGATCCAAAGAGGCGAGCTTCTTGACACTCGCTCTTCTTGGTGCGGTTTGTGCTGACTCTGTCGGTTCAGGAACTGCCCCTTGCGCACTCGTTTAATGAGGGACAGATTGAATGGTTCAGGGCAGGCAGCGCGCTGAACTTAGTAAGTTTTGCAGATTATTTTGTCAGATTGTATCTCACATGAGAATATAGATGGCGAAGAAGGCAGCCAAGTGAAAGTGATGTCGCTGACCAATTCACACAGATGCTGTGTCGAATTGTATTGTACACATGTTTCCGTCGACGGAGCGAAATTTAAGACGAAGACTTTTGTATATATATTTGTTACAGTGCCAGTTATCAATCACCAAAGTATATCTTATTTATCGCGTTCTATGCATAGAGACACGCATTACGCTCACCAGTGCCATCACAAACGACAATTGGGAGGCTAGTCGATAGAGGATTGTTCTACCGGTGACAAACTTGCACCAGTGATAAAACCATAATCGAACAAGGCGTCTCATAATTTCCTGACGACTATATGCGCGTTGCTGGTTCGATGAAGGCGCCAGCGGACGAGAGAAAAAATGCAGCAGAACTGAGGACCTACACCCAGGACATGGTGGGGTCGTTGTATGTAGCGTCGCAAGAGATCTACAAGGTTCATTGGTCTGGAACGAAGGGCCTGCGGGGACGTCAGCTAGAGTGAGAGTCGGTCGAGTGACCGTTTGAGATTCAGACGGTCTGATCATGGGCAACTCGTGAGAAAACCTAATGTGTTGACTGAGATGCGTGAAGCCTGCCGCCTCTAAAATTGCCCGTGCCCGTTTCCGATTGGCCTCATATGGAACTGAATGGAGCTCAACACGCTCGGGGGCGAGATGTAAACGCTGCTGCCGATACGCGGCATGCCATGAGAGGAAACAAGAGCGGTGCGCGATATGCTTCTGGGGCGCTGTAGCGCAGAATGCCTCAAGAGGACCTAAAAGATCCGATGGCGCAGAAGTCGTGGCCATGGAAGAAATGTTTGATATAGACTGGGGGAGAGAAGTGTCAGCTCCTGCCCCTGCACATATGAGACATTCTTCTTCATCCTCATCACCCTCCCGTGGTCGAAGCTCCTCGCCCCGGACGAAAACGTCCCCAAGCAGAGCTCGATTTCTGATATCGCGACGCCTTTTCATCGAATCAACGGCGAGGAAAACAGAGATACGTTCTGCTTCGTGCAGTAGGGAAAGCAAAACGGTCGAGAAGACCACCTGTGGCCATCTGATAGGCTTGAAGCCAGATGTTGAACGGGGAATTGGTAACGTCGTCAAAAAGGGGGAGAGAAGAAAGGGCAGCAATGGCTGCTGGAGCATCTGAAGGATAATGAAAGCCGTCTGTACATGAGGGACGGCGACATGGATTATGAGGCTTGGAATCGAAACAAAAAGGTGGAAACTCACAACGATATCAACAGCGCCCATGGATGTTCTTTCCGTGTCATCTATTTGCACATTGTGCCGACCACTGCGCTTGAGCCAAGCCACGATTCTCTCTCTCCATGTAGCATGAGCAGGAAGTGCGGGTAGTTCATGAACATAGACACCCTGCTCATCGTGCTCGAGGAGGGAAGGCATGAGAAGCACAGTACGTAGATGAGTGAGCCCCTCGACCCATGATGATAATGCGAACGCGAGTGCAGCTAACCGGACGCTAGGATAACTCATTCGGAAAGAAAAGACTCGGGAGCAAAGGAAACAAATATGTTTCTCATGTGACCATATTACGTTAAAAACGCATTCACAGTAAAAGCAAAGATTTGTAGACGACAGCGAAGCGAGTATGAGAAAGAAATCGAAAACACTCCCTACGGATAATCAACACTTTATATCTATGGTCGGCACAACAAACGGCTGTGTAATTGGGAGTGATATGATCAGAGCAAAAACAATTCATGTAACGACCAGCCATAACAGCAAATGGGACCCCGAGAAAAGAGATGGAAAAATTTGGGAGAATTGTAGCAGATCAAGAGTAACTTGAATCGAGTTTCGTTCGCTGATCACCTCCGATCGCGTATCGGAAACGATAGCGCGAGCCGCAAAGTGCACTAAAATACGACATCCAGGATGTTCCTCGTGCATTCATCTTCAGAACCTGTACCCATGTGAAGAACACAAGCGTCGACCGCTTTGATTAGTTGATTAGTAATCTCCACGATTCTCGACACCATGGCGGTATATTGCCGTACTGGTGATCCTTAGTACAACTGCCGCAATATCATATCACGATTGGCGTGGATAGAGCCTGTGAAGCGAGTGGATATGCAAGCTGGAGGATCACCCGGTTTCCACGATGGTTTGTAGTTTGTAGTAAACCAGTTAGAGTCGGTTGAAGGGGTTTGGAAAACTCAGACCTTAGCCCTCGCGATGATGGATGTACTCGAATGAGATCTCCTTGTGTTCTTTGAGCACTGCGGCTTTTGGACTGCTGTATAGTGGCAAGGGAAAACAAAGAGATCCAGTCCAGGTCTATTAACTCGAATGTTTTTTTTTTAAGTGTCTGAGTAGATTATACAGTTTGTAATTGTATGTGCTTTCCTATATTGACATCACAGTTCCAAACTATGTTAGCAAATATGCCACTGTAAATATAGGGAATGGCAGGAGCAGTGTCCTTATATATATGATCTAGTCATAAGTTGATATTGTAAAGATATAGAGGCCACAGCAGCAAGTAGAATTAGACAGGGAGTAATATAAAATTACTCTGAGAATAGCTTGAAAAATAATGGGGCTTTAAGCCTCAGAAATTGGCTGTAAAGCTTGCCATTCCTCTGTGTACAGAATGATATTTTTGAACACAAAAGGACCCTGTGTATTTTATATGGGCACTTATTACATAAGCAAATGCACCATTAATCCCTGGAGACGTGGGAATCCTCTCTTTGATAGAACATTCACCATCTGTTCTCCAGTCTGTGATCATCCTTCAGCACTCTAGGCTTCAGGATTTACCCAACATTATGAGTTACAGAGGTTTAGAAGCATGCATTTCTTGAAAAAGTGTCATAAAAGATAGGTTGCAGCAATAAAGGATAGGGCTAGGGGTTGTTTCTAGAAAAATACTGATCATAAAATATCCTGAATAAGAAGAGAATCAAATTTGGAGCTTGTGAAATTTGTTCTGGGATGGAATGGAAGTGGGATGAGGAGATGTTAATTTATGTAGTGTTGTGGACACTTTGGTCATGTAGGCACTATTTGTATCTATGTGGTTTGTCTTACATCCACCATATGTGTCTGTGTCTGTGTCTGTGCCTGTGTATGGGTCTGAGGCTTTCTGAGTCTCCATTCTTTTTGCTATATCATCCAATAGGTTATGGGCTAGCCTAAAACTTCCTAATCACACTTGTTCCCAAATGTTATCCACCTACCATTTACCTAATCCATCCTATGGCATCTACCTTACTATTGTATTTATTATAATGTCCAACTCAGGCAGGGCCATGGATACTATCTCATTCCTACATCCTTCCTACAGTAAACTGAGTCAATGTTTGGTGCTTTTGGACTATTCATTGAATAGCTTTGAATGTAAAACATATATGAAAAAAGTGTTGGTGTATCAAAGAAAGAATCTGATCAGGGCTATGCAACCATTAAAAATTATGTAATTCCAATCAAGGGTGATGAAGATATGGGCAATTCAAATCAAGGGCCTATTGACTTAGTTTTGTGAGAGGGTATCAGAGAAATAGTAAGTTGCAATTCTAGTACTTGGTATTGCCCTCCTTAGCCTTAATTACTGCCTCAAGTCTTTTAGGCATACTCTCTATCAAATTCTGACACACCTCTGGTGGTATTTTATTCCATACCTCCTCTACTCTCTCCCAAATTGCCAAACTGTAAGGGCAACCCTCCTAGCGCCCGTAGGTACCTAGTAGAGGGGAAATCCAAAGATATATATATGTATAAGAAAATACAGTAAAGGAACTCTCACCTAGTAGAGGGGAAATCCAAAGAGAAAAGTCTAGGGATCCCCGCTACTAGTGAAGAAACTATATACGACTACCTAACGCCCAACCAGGGGCACTCCTACGCGCTGTCAACCCTGCCCGACTTCTATCCCCATAAGGCACTTCGACCCTGACGAAGGTCGGATGCCAGGCCGAAGGTTCGGATCAAATGTTCAAGTTCTACCCCGAGGTTGGTCGAGGTCTCGGGTGGTCCGAGGTTTTGGACTAGAGGCCCGAGACTTCGGGTTTGTTGTCACGATCATGGTTTACGATCCGAACCATCCAAACCATTCGAACCATCCGAACCATCCGAACCATCCGAACCATCCGAACCATCCGAACATCACGTTTCCGAATCCA
>QMFG01001147.1:1700-22559 GCA_003314545.1 Ramaria sp. MG151 | reverse complement strand
TTCCGAATACTCGTACTAACATAACATCCATCCACAACATTTATTGCTATTATTTGGATTCTGACACCTATCTCTGACCCCCACAGACATGGAGGGTGTACCTGAAGACTATTGTGACTTCGGGGACGTATTCTCCAAGTCTAGGGCGGACACCCTGGCGCCCCACAGACCCTACGACCTCAAGATCACTCTTGAGGATGGCGCCAAACCGCCTCAACCCCCGATCTACTCGCTCTCTCACTCCGAACTTGAAACCCTCCGATCCTTCATCGACGAACATCTAAACATCAGTTTCATTCGGCCCTCTCGGTCCTCGCATGGAGCACCAATCCTCTTCGTTCGAAAGAAAGATGGCTCGCTCCGACTATGTGTAGACTTCCGAGGGTTGAATAAGGTAACTAAAAAAGACCGATACCTGCTACCCCTTGCCTCGGACCTGCTGGACGCACCAAAGAAGTCTCGGTATTATACCAAGATCGACCTTCAACATGTGTACCACCTCGTCCAAATTGCCAAAGGAGACGAATGGAAGACCATGTTCAAGACCCGATATGGGTCCTTCGAGTGGCTAGTAATGCCCTTCGGGCTTACTAACTCACCCACGGCTTTCCAATGTTTCATGAATGACATTCTGGGAGATTTGTTGCATAAATGCGTGGTAGTTTACCTTGATGACATCCTCATTTACTCTGACACACTCGCCGAGCACAAAAAGCACGTACGCGAAGTGCTTCAACAGCTCCAAAAAAATAGTATCTATGCGAAAGCTAAGAAATGCGAATGGCACAAAGACATGGTAGAATTTCTTGGATACATACTAACATCCGAAGGCCTCACAATGGCCGAAGACAAAATTCAAGTCATCCGAGATTGGCCCGAGCCCCGGAAGGTCAAAGACATTCAGTCCTTCCTCAGCTTTGCCAATTTCTACCGACGTTTCATTATTAACTATTCAGATATCACAGTACCACTCACCTGACTCACCCGAAAGGGTACAACCTGGCACTTCTCGGACGAATGCTGAACGGCGTTCAAAACCCTGAAAAAAGCCTTCACCTTGGCCCCAATCCTTACGCATTGGGATCCTGACCAACAGTTGGTCGTGGAAACCGATGCCTCGGACTACGCCCTCGCCGCCATCCTGTCAACCTACACCCTGGACGGCAAGATCCACCCGATCACTTTCCATTCTCGGACATTTTCGGGCGCTGAACTCAACTACAACGTCCACAACAAAGAGCTGTTAGCAATTTTTGAGGCTTTCAAACGTTGGCGACACTACCTAGAAGGTCCCTCGGCCCCAATAGATGTTGTCACCGACCACAAAAACCTGGAATACTTCTCGACTACCAAACCGCTCACCCGAAGACAGGCCCGATGGTCCGAATATCTGTTGCAGTTCAACCTCGTTATTTGGTTTCGGCCGGGCAAACTTGGTGTGAAACCCGATGCCCTAACTAGATGATGGGACGTCTACCTTAAAGAGGGGGGTAACGACTATGCGACAATCAACCCACAGAACCTTCGGCCGATCTTCACGACTCAACAGATCACCAAGTCACTCCGAGCTATGTCCTTGATCCTACCCTCGCTTTGCGCGAGCCTCATCATAGACTTCAAAAAACTCCATGCTGACATTAAAGCTCACCTGTCCGCAGACCCCGAGGCCCTAAAACACCTCAGCGACACCTCCAACCCGAGATGGACATGATCCGAAGACGGATTCCTGAAACACGATGACCAAATATATGTCCCCGAGGCCGACGACCTTTGGCTCTGAGTACTACAGTACAAACACGACCACATACTTGCGGGACACTTCAGTCAAAACAAGACCTTATCCACAATCAGGCGCAAATATACGTGGCCCGGACTCCGAACCTCGGTCAACGAGTTCTGCAAGTCCTACACCACATGCTTATGCTCCAAACCCCAACGTCACAAGCCCTATGGCTTCCTCAAACAGCTCCCGATCCCCGAACAGCCTTGGAACTCGATATCCATGGACTTCATTGAACAGCTGCCTCGGTCCGCCGGCTACACCACAATACTGGTAGTAGTCGACCGACTAACAAAACAAGCAATATTTATTCCAACACATGACACGGTCACCTCAGCCGACCTCACGAAGCTCTTCATCCTACATGTCTTCTCAAAACACGGCATACCCTCGCATGTAACCTTGGACAGAGGTTCAGAGTTCGTCTCCCACTTCTTTAAATCATTGGGTAAAGCCTTAGACATGACACTTCACTTCACCTCAGGCTATCACCCTGAGGGAGACGGCCAGACCGAATGTACTAACCAGACGTTGGAACAATATCTCCGAGTGTATAGTAACTACCAACAGAACAATTGGGCAGACCTACTCCCACTCACCGAATTCGCTTACAACAACGCGCCAAGTGCCACAACGGGCGTATCACCATTCTTTGCGAACAAAGGATACCACCCAAACATTTCGGTTCACCCCGACCGAGACCTCACCTCCTCTCGGGCCTGAGACTTCGTGATTGACCTAGACCAACTACACCAGGTACTGAAAGAGCAAATCAAACTGGCTCAATCCCGTTACCAGGTCTTGGCCGACACCCGAAGACACCCGGCCCCCGAGCTCCCGGTCGGTTCCCATGTTTTCGTCAAAGCACAATTCTTTCGCATGACCCGACCCTCGAAGAAACTAGCCGAAAGGTACCTTGGCCCCTTCGAAGTCCTCGGCCAACCCGGCTCACACTTGTATACCCTACGGCTCCCAGACAGCATGCGTGCAGTTCACCCCGTCTTCCACTTCTCAATGCTTGAACCTTCGGTCCCAAACACTTTTCCCAACCGAACCAAACCTCCGCCACCGCCCATTGAAATCGACAGCGAACCCGAGTACAAGGTATCCGAAATCCTCGACTCCAAGCTGAACAAGCGTCGAAGACCCTGCAACCTGTTGTTGCTATTGGATTGTTGTAGATAGGAGAAATATTAAAAATTTGAGACTGCAGACAGAGATATCACCTCAGTGACAGAACACACTGAGGGGTTCGTCTGCGGCTGCCCGTGCAGCTGTATAGTCTCCGGCCATCCCTGACCGGGAACTATACTTAACTACATAACTAAATAACTAGATGACTCTAGCTAATAAAACTTGGTCCATATACTTATAAGAGAAGTATCTAAAGGATGGTTATAAATTCAGATGAAGGGAATGAGATTGACCTGAGGAATGCAGCATATATTGCCTTCCCCTCCTATCCGGCAGTTAAGCGCCCGTCCGGATATCTCGGGAGCAGCATATATGCGCCTGCAATTAATTCCACAACACAACCTCCTATACCTAGTCCGATGGGCTGGTTACAAAGGTACCGACGAAGAAACATCGTGGATCCTCGCAACCGAACTTGGACACGCATCCCAAATTGTGACCGAGTTCCACTCCACCTACCCTGCCAAACCCGGGCCTTGGAACCCATAACCCGAACCCTCATTCTTTTCTTTCTCTCACATGATCTCTCTCTTAGACACATAGAAATATATATATTCCTTCATCATAACAACATAACTATATACACCCGAACACCCGAACCTGAACTTTATACTTCCTCTCTTTCTTAAGTCCCTCCTACTTACCCGAACCCGAGACCAAACCAAAGATTCACACTACCCAAATGTCACGATCACAATATGGACACCTCATCTATATCTGTGTCCTTCCAAACCAATCCTTCCGAATGGATCTTCCGAATTCCGAATCACCCTTGCTTCAATGCTTCACATACATTTGATCCGGTCACCCAATCCAGTTCAGGAATCACTCCATGAAGTGTGTAGTGAAACGATCAATAATCAGGTCCGATCATAATCTTTTCTGGAAAAGAAGCACCCTGACTATCCCCATCACTATCCCCATCTTTTCCAATGAACTCATTGATTGAGTTGTTTCTATTGTGTGGAAGCTTGCGATGACATTCCATATCATTATGTTCTATGGTATGAATGTTCTAGACCCTCAGGATCACCCTCCGAAGGATTTAGGGACGGTTAGTGCTACCCGAAGAGCCATGCGATTCGAAAACATGTTTCAAGAGTTATTAGGGGTCCGTTAATCTTTTTCTTCATTCACAATTTTCCTACCACCCTTATTCTTTGTTTCCTATGGCCTTTAAGTAGTATACATGTACCTTGGCTACTTCCTAACCATCACGGACTCATTCCCATTCGCTCTTTCTTCCGAATGGTTCAGTATATAAGCTAGCACATTCGCATGTACATTCCCTAGTTCAATTATCATATGTCGACTTGATTTTCTACTTACACTTGCCAAACTCGCTCCCAACTCCACTTCACCAACAACTGTATATTTTTTGAGTAAGCCCTTCAATTCAACTTTTATTAGTTAAATCCACTTCAAGGAATGTAAGATCATTGGCTGTGATCGACATGAACTGCAAAGTTCATTTGATTCACGAGATAGAATCCTTTCGGAACCTCTATCTCTTCAGAACCATGCACTTCATTTGCAGACGTTCCGAAAGTCATTCGCTTTTACTGTAGGATTTCCATTTGCTTTCCAAAACCACTCTATTACTATTAGGGATGTTTCCGAACACTTTTACTAATCCAACATCTATCCACAACATTTATTGCTATTATTTGGATTCTGACACCAAACCCGAACTCCACCTTTCTTCTTTCCTAAGTCCATTCTACTTACCCAAACCCAAGACCGAACCAAAGATCCACACCGAAAAAAAAATTATTATTATTACTAGTGATTTCTCTCTATTACAATTGACTCACTTCCAGAGTCTCCTCCTCCTCCCTCTCCTTTTCCTTCTCCTTATCCACCCGAACTTCGGTCTCCACACACCCCTCCGAACCCTCCTGAACCCCAGAACCCTGCCCCTCGGTCCCTCGATCCACCCAAAGCTCAATATCCACCACTCTCAGCTTGGCCCCATCCCCCGAAGCATCTGAGACCCCCAAGCCCAGTTCCAGCCTCAGCCCCACAATCCTCTTCACATCTTCGGCGATATGCCAAAGATTTATGGCCATCACCTCGGCCACGTCCACCTGCCTCTCGGCCGCCCGAGCCCTCTGAGTCAAACCCTTGGCTATCAACCGAAGTGTGGCCACTTCTTGTTTCTGCAGCCAGTTTGACTCCTCCCAAGCATTGGTCGCCTGCGAAAACGCAGTCTCGGTCACCTCGTGCGACTGAGGACCCGACGCCGCAGTTGTCTTCGCCCTCTTTGACAGCTGGGTTGCATCCATACTCTCGGCCTTCGAACTCTCAGACCTCAGCCTCTTCAGTGCCCTCAGCATCTTCTCCTTCCCAGCTTCTCCAGGCCAAGTGCAGGCCACCTTCCGCTTGCGACACCAGATGCACGAGGCACCGGAGACCCCGAGCTCACACCGCTCCCCCCGACGCCCGCAGGGAAGGCAAGGGACACTAGACTTCTAGACTTATCGTTAATACCAAACCAAAAAACAAAAAAAAGAGAAGTCTACCACTCTCCGGCACCGAACACACTCTACTCACCCCACTCCCGCTCGCCGCGTTCTCAGTCACCCCAGACTCCCCATCCTCGTTCTCGGCCATGCTTCAGGCCAATCGCTCGGGCGCAACCTTCGCCCTCTCCTTTGACTCAGCCTGCTTCTTTGCTTCAGCCTTTTTCTTGGCCTCGGCCCCCGACACATAAAAATTTACCTAAAGGCTTCATGGGTTCAGCCTTAAGGGGGGGATACTGTCAGAACCCGACCGAAACCTCGGGCCTCTGGGCCCAAACCCCCGACCATCACGTTTCACCTATTCATACCTCATGTTTGATCTCTTCCCCTCATAGCTTACAACCCTGACCTCATGTTACGATCACAGTCTGGACATTCAATTCACATTATGTTCGTTCCGAAGCAAACCTTCCGAAGCATTTCGTCCGAAGTCCGAAGAAACATTCCCACACTCCCATCACTTTCATCCCACAACTCTTTTGTCTATTACTTCGACTCAAATACGCCATCTATTGAAACAATTCTTGTGAAACAATCAGTGGTCAGGTCCAATCATATTCACTCAAAGCTTGCGATGACTTGCCATATCATCAGGCTTAATGATATGAATGTTCTAGACTCTCATAGTTACTCCCCAAAAGATTTAGGCATGGCTATCCCTACCCGAAGAGCCACGCGATTCGGAAACATGTTTCAAGAGTTGTTGTGGGTCCGTTAATCTTTTTCTTCATTCACAATTTTCCTACCACCCTTGTTCTTTGTTTCCTATGGCCTTTAATTAGTATACATGTACCTTGGCTACTTTCTAACCATCACGGACTCATTCCCATTCACTCTTTCTTCCGAATGGTTCAGTATATAGCTAGCACATTCGCATGTATATTCCCTAGTTCAATTATCATATGTCAACTTGATTCTTCTACTCACACTTGCCAACTCATCTCCAACTTACCTTCAACAACAACTTTATATTTTCGAGTAAGCACTCCAATTCCACTTTTATTAGTTGAATCCACTTCAAGGAATGTAAGATCATTGGCTGTGATCGACATGAACTGCAAGGTTCATTCGATTCATGAGATAGAATCCTTTTGGAACCTCTGTCTCTTCAGAACTATGCACTTCATTCGCAGACATTCCAAAAGCCATTCGCTTTTACTGTAGGATTTATATTCACTTTCCAAAACCATTCCGTTATCATTAGGAATATTTCCGAACACTTTTACTAACACAACATTCACCCACAACATTTATTGCTATTATTTGGATTCTGACACTCAGGCCTCGTCTGAAATACGGGACAGGACTCTGAGCTGGCGCAGCACATAAGCTGAAGCCAAGTCCCACTCGACCCGCTTGCTGAGCCTCGGCCCCCCGACCCTGAACCTCGGTCGACTCTACTTTGAGTCCCGAACCTAACTTTGCCTTCGCTATGATTCAGTTCTTAACAGTATGTCCATCGCGTACCTCGGGCTCATCATCTCCAAAGGGCATGCCGAGATGGACCCAGTCAAGGTCAAAGGAGTCACAGATTGGCTGACTCCGAAGACCCAAAAAGAGGTGCAAGCCTTCCTCGGATTTGCAAACTTCTACCGAAGATTCATCAAGGACTTCTCACACCATGCCCAAGCCCTCTTTGACCTGACAAAGAAAGGAGATACCTGGAAGTGGGGTGAACCCAAGGACATGGCCTTTCACAAACTCAAGGAACTCGTCACCTTGGCCCCCATCCTGGCGTTCCCAGATGACACCCGGATGTATCAAGTAGAGGCCAATTCTTCAGACTTTGCAACAGGAACAGTCATCTCTCAACAATCCAAGGATGACAGGTGGCACCCCATAGCCTTCCTATCCAAAAGCCTTAGCCTGGTAGAGCGGAACTACAAGATTCATGACAAAGAGATGTTGGCCATAATCCGAGCCCCAGAGGAATGGTGACATCTCTTGGAAGGAGCACAACTCAAATTTGAAATCTGGACAGATCATAAGAATTTAGAGTATTTCCGAACCTCAAAGAAGCTCACCTGAAGACAGGCTCGATGGTCCTCATACCTATCCCACTTTGACTTCATGCTCCACCACAGGCCTGGCCAAACTATGGGGAAGACTGATGTTTTGTCCTGAAGGTCCGACCATGGGTCTGGAGTGAACGATAATGAAGACCAAACCTTGCTCCAACCCAAACTCTTTGCCATTCGGGCCCTCAAAGGACTTGCGGCTGTAGGTGAAGAATGAGACATACTTCAGGACATCCAAAGGATGACCCGAGATGGGGAAAAGGAGGAATCGGTGACCAAGGCCATCTCGGAGCTTCAAAAAGGACACTCACACACAGTAAGGGCTTCGGAGTGGTCCAAACGAGACGGCTTACTGCTGTTTTGGGGGAAGGCCTACATACCAAACGACCCAGAACTTCGGCAACATATTGTATTCCAACATCACGACACCTGAGTAGCTGGGCATGCAGGGAGGTGGAAGACATTAGAACTTGTATCTTGAAACTACTGGTGGCCACAGATGTCCAGGTACATTGGACAGTATGTAAAAATGTGTGACCTATGCCTCCACACTAAGATGCAAAGGACTGCACCAATGGGTGAGCTCCAGCCACTACCAATCCCTGAACACCGATGGGACACGATTAGTGTCGACTTCATTGTCGAACTCCCGGAGGCCCGAGGGTTCAATGCTGTCATGAGCATAGTAGACTCGGTGAGCAAACGAGCCCATTTCCTTCCAACCAACACCACGGTCATAGCATTAGGAGCTGCTCAACTCTATCTCATGCATGTCTGGAAGCTGCATGGATTGCCGAGACAGATTGTATCCAACCGAGGCCCTCAATTTGTCTCGGAGTTCACACAAGAACTTTACCGACTACTCAGTATCAAACTTGTGGCCACCACAGCTTATCAACCGCGGGCCAATGGGCAGACCAAGTGTGTTAACCAGGAATTAGAGCAGTACCTTCGAATTTCATTGATGAATGCCAAGATGATTGGGATGAGCTCCTCCCTCTTGCAAAGTTCCAATATAACAACCACGTACACTCTGCGACCCAAGAGACACCCTTCATATTGGACACAGGCTGACACCCTCGGATGGGATTCAAACCGAGACAGCCCGAATCCCACGTGGAGATGGTGAACGAGCTCAAAGACCGGATGGAGAAATCACTAGAGGAAGCCAAGTCAGCACTAGCCAAAGCAAAGGATGATATGGCTCAGTACTACAACCAACACCGAACCCCAGCTCCAGAATACAAAGTAGGTGACTGAGTATTTCTGGACACTTCAGACATTCAGACAACCCGACCATCCCCGAAGCTTGCACACCGCTACCTCAGACCATATACTATCCAACAGAAGGTTGGACATAACACATATTGTCTTCAACTACCACAGTCAATGGCTCGGCTACATCCAGTGTTCAATGTTGTTGTCAGAACCCCCACCGCCGAACCGAAGCCCCCGGCCCCTCGGGCCCGAGTCCCCGTTCACCTCAAACACGTTTCATATCCGTCCCACTTGTTTGATCTCCTTTTGCATAGCTTACGACCCTGACCTTGGTCATCCGGTCTCCGATCCCCGAACCCCTCCGTATATAAGCTATTCATTCATGTACATGATAATCAGTTCTGATATCAACTAAGATACCCCAATACACCTTGCTTAATCTCTACGCTCCTTCGTCCCCTTTGTTAAGGTCACGCCCAAACTTCGGGTGACCTCGGGCCTCGTCCAAAATACGGGACAGGACTCTGAGCTGGCGCAGTACATAAGCTGAAGCCAAGTCCCACTCGACCCGTTCGCCGAGCCTCGGCCCCCCTCAGCCCCCTGACCCTGAACCTCGGTTGACTCTATATTGAGTCTCAACCCTCACTCTGCCTCCGCTAAGATCTAGTTCTTAACAGTTGTCAAGCTTCTACCAGCACCTGAAGACCCCATTCCTGGTTGGAAATCCAAGCCACCACCTCGACCCGAGATTGTGGATGGGGCCAAACACTACACAGTGGAACAGATCTTAGACAGTCAGTTCCACAGAGGCCAACTACAGTTTCTAATCAAATGGGAAGGGTATGGGTACAAAGAGAACACTTGGGTTTCGGAAACAGACGTCTCAGCCCTGGACAAAATTCGAGAGTTCTATCAAACACACCCCGGAGCACCTTGGAGGGTTCACTCAACAGCATTTGACACCATTATAGCTCGTGCTTTGAGGACGCAGTGTTAAGAAGGTAAGAGGGCGGAGCGATGAACGAAGAGAGTAGCGCGGCATTAACTCGAGCCGGCTGAAAGGGACGGAGACAAAAAGATACTCGAAGCAAAGAGAACAGTTAACTCTTGCTTAAGATGACGGACTCAACTAAGTGAGTGGCCGGGCTAAAACCGACTGATTTATTTAGCTACCTAAGTAAACTACTTATACATGAAGAAATAGGAGTTTAGGGGCTTAGGGGCAGAAACAATTAGGAACCGGCCAATGAAACTTAACTAAAGATATTATTCTCAATTCCTAACACGCAGCACTCTCGGAGGGGGCTGATGTCAGGGGACAACCTATTTTCACCAAATCCTTCGTCTCTAAGGCCTTTACACATGCAAAGCACAAGTCCAAAGCATGAGAACCTCAGTCCGAAGTCTCGGGTCCTTGACCCGAAGTCTCCAGCTACAACCCCAAGCTCTCGGGCCTCCGGTCCAAAACCTCAGACCACCCAAGACCTCAACCAACCTCGGGGTGTGACCCAAATATCTGACCCGAGCACCTGGCCTGACATCCAGTCTTTGTCAGGGACAAAGCACCTTATGGGGATAGAAGCCGGGCAGGGTTGACAGTGTGTAGTGGTACCCCTGGTTGGGTGTTAGATAGTCATATATAGTCTTTTCACTAGTAGTGGGGATCTCCAGACTTTTCTCTTTGGATTTCCCCTCTTCTAGGTGAGAACTCCCTTTACTGTATTTCCTTACACATATATATAACTTTGGATTTCCCCTCTACTAGTTGTCTGTGAGCACTAGGAGGGTTGCCCTTACAGATATAGCAACGTGGATGGCAACTCACAAGAGCACAGGCCCGCCATCTCCAGATATGCCTTTTGCATAGGAGGAGGTGCCGTTTCCTGGAACTCGAGGAAGCAAACCCTCGTATCGCTGTCAACAATGGAGTCCGAATACGTAGCTATGACACATGTGGCCAAAGAAGCTATATGGATGTGAATGTTCCTAGGCGAGATACTTACGTGCCTGCAGCTACCAATGCTGATCTACTGTGACAACCAATTGGCTATTGCTGTCGCCAAGGATGACCGGTATCACACGAGAACAAAACATATAGACATTCGTTACCATTTCATTTGTGAAGTCATCACAAACAAGGGGATCAAAGTATGCTACTGTCCGACACATGAAATGGTGGCCGACATATTCACCAAGGCCCTGCAAGTCAAACCATTTGAGACATTACATGACCTCCTTGGTCTGCGCATGGATTGAGGGGGAGTGTTGATGTAGGCCCGCAGGAGCAAATCACATGGGCACCTATGGACTGCAAGTGCGGCACGGTCAATCCACGCTGGAGCCAATAAGTAGATAATATTAGTAGCAAGGCCATGCAGCCAAACTTGTGGCAGAGACACGAGGCTAATCAACCAACTGCATATATAGTTGGAGGCTGGGGGACAAACACCTCAGTGCTTGTTTACACTGAGGTGGTGAGTCCCAATTCCTATTGATTGTTCCTTTCTTTTCAACTAATAAAAGCAATGTAGAAACTAATAGAGAATTAGGTAGCTACATATATCAGTGCTTGTTTACACTGAGGTGAAACTAATAGAGAATTAGTTTTTATTTATCCTAAACTATTTACAAGTGCAACAACAGGCTCTTTGGGTAGTGAAAATTGCCATTAAATCCTGTAAAAGGTGATCTTGCATTTCAAGGGCCAATAGACAACATAGGCGAATGACATGTGATTCCTGTAGGAAGCATTTGAAATGTTGAATCAGCTCTGGAACTAAGTACCTTGGAAGAGATGGGGATATTGATAGGGATAGTCAGGGTGGTGCACATTTAGATGGATTATGATTGAACTCAATCAATGATTCCTCTGCAGCATATTCCTGGAGTGATCATGGAATGGTGAAAAGGTATGCTAGATGATTGCTGTCACAATCATAATCTTATCCCTTACACTCCCACATATCTCTGTCCAAAGAACACCTTCCAAATGTCATTTCCGAATGCCAAAGCAATATCTCCTCAACCCCATCACTTTCTCCAACAATCTTCTTATGCATCAAATTTCCTAAATCACTTCATTAATGCCTAGTGAAACAATCATTGGTCAGGTCCAATCATACTCTTTTTTTAGAAAGAACCACCCTGACTATCCCCATCACTATCCCCATCTTTCACAATGAACTTATTGAGTCATTCATATTCCATGAAAGCTTGCGATGACATGCCATATCATCAGGCTCCACAATATGAATGATCTAGACTCTCATACTTGTCCTCCGAAATATTTGCACACAGCTATCCCTACCCGCAGAGCTATGCAATTCAGAAACATGTTTCAGGAGTTATTGTTGGTCCATTAATCTTTCTCCCCATTCACCATTTTCCCACCTCCCTTGTTCTTTGTTTCCTATGGCCATTAATTAATCTACATGTATCTTACTGTCAGAATTCAAATATCAGTGATAAAAGTTGTGGATGAATGTCATGTTAGTAATACTGTTTGGAAATGTTTCTAATGATGGTAGAATGGTATTCGAAAATGAATAGGAATTCTAATAAGAAATGAATAGAAATTTTTATTTATTTTATTTGTTTTGTTTTGTTTTGTTTTTGGACTTTTCTTCAAGTTTGCTTGAGGCGATCTTTAAGCACCTAAAAGATAATCTAACCGAGATGTGTATTCTAGCGTGGGGGATGCGCTGATGCGGGAGCAAAGTATCAGTGCTTAAAGTTCGCGTACAGTGACGCGACTTGTAGATAGAGAGATAACAGTAACTTAGTGGTTTTGAGATAACCACTGGGTCCAATAGATCACTTGAAATGATGATGAACGGCCGGTGATGATTCGTTAACAAAGCAAGGGTTGTGAAGATATCAAGCAGAGAGATGGAGAATATGTCAGAACCCCCACCGCCAAACCGAACCCCCGGCCCTTCGGGCCCAAATCCCTGCTCACCTCAAACACGTTTCATATCCATCCCATCTGTCTGATTTCCTTTTGCATAGCTTACTACCCTGACCTCGGTCATCCGGTCTCCAATCCCCGAACCCCTCTGTATATAAGCTATTCATTCAAGTTGTTAAGAACTGAATCTTAGCGGAGGCAGAGTGAAGGTGGAGACTCAATATAGAGTTGACCGAGGTTTGGGGTCGGGGGGCCGAGGGGGGCCAAGGCTCGGCGTGTTGTTACTATTGGATAGTTGTAGATAGGAGAATTATTGAAATTTAGATACAGCAGACAGAGATATCACCTCAGTGATAGAACACACTGTAGTATTAAATAACTACCTGCAGACAGAGGTATCTACTAACCAGTTAGCTACTCTTCTACAAGGTAAACAAATGTTAGACTCACCACCTCAGTGATAGAACACACTGAGGGGTTCGTCTACGGCTGCCCTTGCAGCTGTATAGTCTCCGGCCATCCCTGACCGGGAACTATACTTAACTACATAACTTAATAACTAGATGACTCTAGCTAATAAAACTTGGTCCATATACTTATAAAAGAAGTATCTAAAGGATGATTATAAATTCAGAGGAAAGGAATGAGATTGACCTGAGGAATCCAGCATATATTGCCTTCCCCTCTTATCTGGCAGTTAAGCGCCCGTCCGGATATCTCGGGAGCAGCATATATGCGCATGTAGTTAATTCCACAACACAGCGAACGGGTCGAGTGGGACTTGGCTTCAGCTTATGTGCTGCGCCAGCTCAGAGTCCTGTCCTGTATTTCGGATGAGGCCCGAGGTCACCCAAAGTTCGGGCATGACCTTAACGAAAGGGACGAAGGAGCGTAGAGATTAAGAAAGGTGTATTGGGGTATCTTAGTTGATATCAGAACTGATTATCATGTACATGAATGAGCGAATTATATACAAGAGGGTTCAGGGATCGGTGACCGAATGACTGAGGTCAGGGTCGTAAGCTATGAGGGGAAGAGATCAAACAGAAGGTATGAATAGATGAAACGTGATGGTCAGGGATTCGGGCCCGGAGGCCCAAGGTTTCGGTTGGGTTCTGACAGTACCCCCCCCCTTAAGGCTGAACCCATGAAGCCTTTAGGTAAATTGTACATGTCGGGGGCCGAGGTCACATGACATGTTCGGGCGGTTTGAGATATAAGAGGCGCGTTCCATCATGGATAGATGCCAACACAAAATGTCCCCCACAACCGCCCCTGAAACGACCGCAGACAAGCACATCTCCTGCGTGAGATGCAGGAATTGGAGGCCGCCGAGAAGGAGGAAAAGGAGCGGGCCGAGAGGCTCGCTCGAGAAAAGGTGAAGGTCGAGTGGGAGGCCCATGAAAGGGCTGAGGCCAAAGCCGAAGGCTAAGGCCAGGGCCGAAACAGTCGAGAAGCAGCCGTTGTCGACGGCTCAGATGCCCGTGCGGGCAGAGGTGGGGCCATTGAGGCCCGAAACGACGAGGAAACCCCTTGGGGCCAGGGTAAGACGGAAGGCTGAGAAGGCAGCCGAGGGCATGGGGGCATCAGGGAGCGGTAAGGTGAGTATGAGTATAATGATTGAATGTTATTAATTTTGCTGATTTTATTTCGGAGAATTTGCAACAAGTGCCACTTCCACGGCGAGATGTGTGAGCTCGGTGTCTCGGGGGCTTCGTGCCTGAGGTGCCACAAGTGTAAGGTGGCCTGCATGTGGCCCAAAGATGCCCGAGGGAAGGAGCCGAAGAGGCTTCGGACCAAAGATTCGGGACCTGAGAGTGAGGAGGGGGCCGAGCGACCAGTAAAGAGGGTCAAGGGGGCCATCTCGCAGGCGGCCCTGATTGCTCGGGAGCCCTCCATGCTCGAAGAGGGGAACCGTCTGGAGAGGCAGACGGTGAACGCTTTGCGCGACCTGACCGAGGTCGTGCACGGGAAGGTTCGGTTGGACCACTGAGGGGTGATCATGGTGGAGGACATTTCCATGAGCTTGAAGCTCATCGAGAGGGGACTGCGAGGGACCGCAGTCGTTTGGTCGGGCGAGCTCATGACCAAGCCTCGGGCAGGTGTGGATGGGGACGAGGATTCGGGCAAGCGGGGGTTGGGGGTTCGGGAGGGTTCGGAGGGGCGCGTAGAGTCGGAAGTTCGGGTCGACAAGGGAAAGGGGAAGGAGAGGGAGGAGGAGACTATGGAGTAGATGGTTGTAATAGAGGATAATAAAAGGATTTTTTTTTTTTGGTGTGAGTTCAGTTCAGGTTCGGCCTCAGGTCTATGTAAGTGGAAAGAGACTTCGAAAAGAAAGGATAAAGCTCAGGTTCGGGTATTCGGATGTTTGGGTGTAAGTAAGAAGGACTTAAGAAAAAAGAGGGACTTAAGAAAGAGAGGAAGCATAAAGTTCGGGTTCGGGAGTTCGGGAGTTCGGTTGTGTATGGTTATTGTTATGATAAAGGAATAAAAGATTATTGTTTATTATATTTTTTTTTTTATTATGTCTAAGGGAGGGAAAGAATGAATGAGGGTTCGGGTTACGGATTCCAAGGCCTGGGTTTGGCGGGGTAGGCGGAGTGGAACTCGGTCACGATTTCGGACGCATGTCCGAGTTCGGTCGCAAGGATCCACAATGTTTCTTCGTCGGTACCTTCGTAACCGGCCCATCAGACCAGGTAGAGGAGGTTGCAGGGTCTTCGACGCTTGTCCAGTTTGGAGTTGAGGATCTTGGATACCTCATATTCAGGTTTGCCGTCGATTTCGATGGGTGGTGGTGGAGGTTTGGTTCGGTTGGGAAAAGTGTTCGGGACCGAGGGTTCAAGCATTGAAACGTGGAAGACGGGGTGCACTGCGCGCATGCTGTCTGGGAGCCATAGGGTATACGAGTGTGAGCCGGGTCAGCCGGGGACTTCGAAGGGGCCGAGGTACTTTTCAGCTAGTTTCTTCGAGGGTCAGGTGGTGCGGAGGAATTGCGCTTTGACGAAGGTGTGAGAGCCGATTGGGAGCTCGGGGGCCAGGTGTCTTCGGGCATCGGCCAAGACCTGGTAGCGGGATTGAGCTAGTTTGATTTGGTCCCTTAGCACCTGGTGTAGCTGGTCTAGGTCGATCGCGAAGACTCGGGCCCGAGAGGAGGCGAGGTCTCGGTCAGGGTGGACCGAGATGTTCGGGTGGTATCCATTGTTCGCAAAGAATGGTGATACGCCAGTCGTGGCGCTCAGGGCGTTGTTGTAGGTGAATTCAGCGGGTGGAAGTAGGTCTGCCCAATTGTTCTGTTGGTAGTTACTATACACTCGGAGATATTGTTCTAACGTCTGGTTAGTATGTTCGGTCTGGCCGTCTCCCTCGGGGTGATAACCCGAGGTGAAGTGAAGCGTCATATCTAAGGCTTTACCCAATGATTTAAAGAAGTGGGAGACGAACTCCAAACCTCTGTCCGAGGTTACGTGCGAGGGTACGCCGTGTTTTGAAAAGACATGTAGGACGAAGAGCTTCGCAAGGTCAGCCGAGGTGATCATGTCGTGCGTTGGAATGAATATCGCTTGTTTTGTTAGTCGGTCGACTACTACCAGTATTGCAGTGTAGCCAGCGGACCGAGGCAGCTGTTCGATGAAGTCCATGGATATCGAGTTCCAGGGCTGTTCGGGGATTGGGAGCTGTTTGAGGAAGCCGTAGGGCTTGTGACGTTGGGATTTGGAGCGTGAGCACATGGTGCAGGACTTGCAGAACTCGTTGACCGAGGTTCGGAGTCCGGGCCACGTATATTCACGCCTGATTGAGGATAGAGTCTTGTTCTGACCAAAGTGTCCCGCGAGTATGTGGTTGTGCTTGTATTGTAGTACTCGGAGCCGAAGATCATCGGCCTCGGGAACATATATTCGGCCGTCGTGTTTCAAGAATCTGTCTTCGGATCGTGTCCATCTCGGGTCGGGGGTGTCGCCGAGGTGTTTTAGAGCTTCGGGGTCTGTGGGCAGGTGAGCTTTAATATCAGCATGAAGTTTTTCGAAGTCTATGATGAGGCTCGCACAAAGCGAGGGCAGGATCAAGGACGTAGCTCGGAGTGACTCGGTGATTTGTTGAGTCATGAAGATCGGCCGGAGGTTCTGTGGGTTGATTGTCCCGTAGTCATTACCCCCCTCTTTAAGGTAGACGTCCCATCGTCTAGTTAGAGCATCGGGTTTCACACCGAGTTTGCCCGGCCAAAACCGAATAACAAGGTTGAATTGCGACAGATATTTGGACCATCAGGCCTGTCTTTGGGTGAGCAGTTTGGTAGTCGAGAAGTATTCCAGGTTTTTGTGGTCGGTGACAACATCTATCAGGGCCGAGGGTCCTTCTAGGTAATGTCGCCAATGTTTGAAAGCCTCGAAAATTGCTAATAGCTCTTTGTCGTGGACGTCGTAGTTGAGTTCGGCACCTGAAAATGTCCAGGAATGGAAAGCGATCGGGTGGATCTTGCCGTCTGGGGTGTAGGTTGACAGGATGGTGGCGAGGGCATAGTCCGAGGCATCGGTTTCCATGACCAATTGCTGATCGGGATCCCAATGCGTAAGGATCAGGGCCGAGGTGAAGGCTTTCTTCAGGGTTTTGAACGCAGTTCGGCATTCGTCCAAGAAGTGCCAGGTTGTACCCTTTCAAGTGAGTCAGGTGAGTGGTACTGTAATCTCTGAATAGTTAAGAATGAAATGCCTGTAGAAATTGGCAAAACCGAGGAAGGACTGAATGTCTTTAACCTTCCGAGGCTCGGGCCAGTCTCGGATCACCCAAATTTTGTCTTCGGCCATCGTGAGACCTTCGGACGTCAGTATGTATCCAAGGAATTCTACCATGTCTTTGTGCAATTCGCATTTCTTAGCTTTCGCATAGAGACTATTTTTTCGGAGCCATTGAAGCACTTCGCGTACGTGCTTTTTGTGCTCAGTGAGTGTGTCAGAGTAAATCAGGATGTCATCAAGGTAAACTACCATGCATTTATCCAACAAATCTCCCAGGATGTCATTCATGAAACGTTGGAAGGCCGCGGGTGAGTTTGTAAGCCCGAAGGGCATCACTAGCCACTCGAAGGACCCATATCGGGTCTTGAACGCGGTCTTCCATTCATCTCCTTCGGCGATTCAGATGAGGTGGTATGCGTGTTGAAGGTCGATTTTGGTATAATACCGAAACCTCTTCGGTGCGTCCAACAGGTCCGAGACAAGTCGTAATGGGTACCAATCTTTTTTAGTTACCTTATTCAACCCTCGGAAGTCTACACATAGTCGGAGCAAGCCATCTTTCTCTCGAACGAAGAGGATTGGTGCTCCATGCGAGGACCGAGAGGGCCGAATGAAACTGATGTTTAGATGTTCGTCGATGAAGGATCGGAGGGTTTTGAGTTCGGACCGAGAGAGTGAGTAGATCGGGGGTTGAGGCGGTTTGGCACCATCTTGTCACAATCACAATATGGACACCTCATCTACATCATTGCCCTTCCGAACCAATCCTTCCGAATGGATCTTCCGAATTCCGAATCACCCTTGCATCAATGCTTCACATACATTTGATCCGGTCACCCAATCCAGTTCAGGAATCACTCCATGAAGTGTTTAGTGAAACAATCAATAATCAGGTCCGATCATAATCTTTTCTGGAAAAGAAGCACCCTGACTATCCCCATCACTATCCCCATCTTTTCCAATAAACTCATTGATTGAGTTGTTTCTATTGTGTGGAAGCTGGCGATGACATTCTATATCATTGTGTTCTATGATATGAATGTTCTAGACCCTCAAGATGATCATCCAAAGGATTTAGGAACGGTTAGTTCTACCCGAAGAGCCATACGATTCGGAAACGTGTTTCAAGGGTTATTATGGGTCCGTTAATCTTTCTTCTTCATTCACAATTTTCCTACCACGCTTTTTCTTTGATTTCTATGGCCTTTAATTAGTATACATGTACCTTGGCTGCTTCCTAACCATCACGGACTCATTCCCATTCGCTCTTTCTTCCGAATGGTTTAGTATATAAACTAGCACATTCGCATGTACATTCCCTAGTTCAATTATTGTATGACAACTTGATTTTCTACTTACACTTGCCAAACTCGCTCCCAACTCAACTTCACCAACAACTGTATATTTTTTGAGTAAGCCCTTTAATTCAACTTTTATTAGTTAAATCCACTTCAAGGAATGTAAGATCATTGGCTGTGATCAACATGAACTGCAAAGTTCATTTGATTCACAAGATAGAATCCTTTCGGAACCTCTGTCTCTTCGGAACTATGCACTTCATTCGCAAATGTTCTGAAAGTCATTTGCTTTTACTGTAGGATTTCTATTTGCTTTTCAAAACCACTCTGTTACTATTAGGAACATTTCCGACCACTTTTACTAACCCAACATCTATTCACAACATCTATTGCTATTATTTGGATTCTGACACATCTTTGAGAGTGATCTTGAGGTCGTATGGTCTGTGAGGCGCCAGAGTGTCTGCCCTAGACTTGGAGAATACGTCCCCGAAGTCACAATAGTCTTCAGGTACACCCTCCATGTCTGCGGAGGTTGGAGATAGGTTGGCCGAGCATGCTAGGAGCTCGGTCGGGGCCAGATTGAGGCGAAAGGCCTCGGATCCTTCTAATTTACAGGCGCGTGCGAATGCGGCTGCATTGATTAGGGCGATGTGAGGAGCCTCAAGCTTCGGGACGGAGTCGGGGGGTGACTTCGGCTCGGCTGTAGCAGCGCGAACTTTGGTCGTCGGAGGTTCGGCCAGTCGGGGTGCTCGGAAGGTAAAACTGCCCAATACCCAGTCAATCAACAGATTGTAGTGGGTGAGCCAGTTGTGCCCGAGCACGGCTGAACAGGATGAGTCTAGCGAAGTGACATAAAAGTCTATGGGGAAGGTGTGGTCAGAGGGGAAGCGAATAGGTAGTTCTACTGCTTCGGTAATTATGGAGTTTGTACTACCATCAAATAATCTAAGAGGGATCGGGTCTATGGTTCGGGTTCAGAGGTTGTGTCTACATACAAAAGTGGATTCAAGGAAACAATGTGTGGAGCCAGAGTCTACTAATGCTTTAAAGGAAGTGTTTAGGATAGTTTCAGAGGACAAATTAACTACAAGAGACGTAGGGCTAAAAAGAGCGGAAGCATTAAGTCTAACCTCTAAGTTGGCACGTTCGGGGTCAACGCAACCCTCGGGACATGCAGAGGCCGAAGGGTTGCGGATTAGTTTTTTGCCTCGGGGACCGTAGCCGTAGGTTCGGCCTTGGCCTCTGAGGGCTGGTTGGCTGCCTGCGCCGCTCAGGCCTTGGCTGCAGCTCTCGGACACACACTAGCTTTGTGGTCCGTGCTGCCGCAGACCAGACACAAGTTCAGGTCGAAGCGGCGTTGGCGTTCTTGGGGGGTAAGCTTGCCGTCAGGCCTGAGCTTACCCGAGAGGTCGGGTCCCTTCAACTGAGGCGTGGGAGGCTTTGCAGCCTCTTTGCCTTTGGTCGAGGTACCTTGCTGTGCCTTCGGGGTCATGTTTGGGGCCGGGGCAGCCGATTTCTCGGTCCTAGGTTCGGACCTTGACGACGACTGGGTCGTTTCGCGAGCGAGCTCGCCTCGACGTTCCCAGTAGCGCTGGTCGATCCGTTGGACCAGATCTCGGAGCTTATCCAGGGTGCGGGGTTTGTCGAAATGAATCATCTCGTCTGTGATCCACTTCGGGAGGGCAAGATAGGCCTTCCGAAGCAGTGCTTGGTCGTTGTAGTCGACGAGTGAAGCGAGGCGATAGAATTCGACGAAAAACTTGGTGGCTTTGTGACTGTCCTTCATCACGAGGTTCTCAAGGTCTACTTCGGCGTCCACAACTGCGTCGTACAGGCTGAAGTTGATCATGAGCTCCTCGGTGAAGCTATCGTAGTTGTTGAACCACTCGGGTTCAAACAAAGAGTCATCAGTAAGGTACAGCTCAAAATAATCAAGAGCCATGCCTTTGAGGAAGGACAGGGTGTAGTTGACCTTGGCAGACTCTTCCAAGAATGCTTTTGGTCGGGCGCGGAAATTCAGTTTGCACTGAAGGAGGAAGCCTCGTAGCTTCTTCGGGTCCAAGCCGTCAAATGTATCAGGTTCCTGACTTTTCACTTTGGAGGATTCGGTTTTTTGGGGACCCATGAGGTCCGCAATCTTGGAGAGAGCCTTGGCACTGAAGGAGGAAGCCTCGTAGCTTCTT